>JASDQU011247747.1:0-25635 GCA_032191745.1 Picea mariana
AGTTCTTAAATCTTAAAGTTAGCCTACTACTTAATTCATCATGTTATTAGATTTATCATTGAGCAAATGTAGAATAATTGTGTAAATGAAAATGGAATAATGCTAAAATGAAGTTGTTAGTGTATTTGTTTGAATAAATGATTATTTGCTTAGCATCTTGTGGATGGGTGCTACACCTACAATCAAAGTTTAGGAAAAGATATATATATCATCCATGAGGTAGGCATACCCATGCTCGAAGGAGAGACAAATAATGGACGCCAACACAATACACCATGTATCCATGAAATGAAATGAAATACTATGGACACAAACATATAAACAATTTATTCATTTTGTCAAAGAGATCATAGCCACGAGTAAGAAAAATGTTGATCTCTATCATAGTATACATTAGGAAGACATCGAGCACCAATGAAAGCGACCCTATAGTTTTTAAAGTACTCATACAATAGTGATATACACCATCACAACTTGGGAGGGGTAGCATGAATGTGTGATGTAGCCCCAAACCCAAGGTCTTTTTCCAAAACCCTAATGGTATGATTCTACATCATGTTAATAAATGATATGATTTCAAGCATGGTAGAAACCATCTAATTACAGGTTATTGATGTATACCATTAATAGACACAAGGGAATCCACGAATGATGAAAATGGGCCCTAAGGTACCTAGTACAATCAAGAAAGTTTGAATAGAGGGTATGACATTGAACACTCATAGAATAAATATATTAGGATTCAATGAAGTAAACCCACTATTGATTTCAAGGAGGCATGCTACTGAGGACTACAATATCCAAGGTACTAGTTGGTTTGTAGATCCCTCTCCTAGAGAATGTGCTAAAGTCGATAGGAAGGGATCCGATTAAGGAGAGACATTATGTATCCCCCTTCAATCAACATGAAACATACACCAATAGATTATGTGAAGAGATAGAATCACCAAGTACAATTGACATGGGGATGGCTACCTCAGATGGTCAACAAGACAATATATGGCTGAGTCAAGCTTAACTTGCCTTGAAAGTATAGCATGACACAATGATGACTTAACATCATTGACTCAAGAGAACCATTCATATAGTGAAACAACACATGATTCATTGAAGCACTCTCCATATTGATTGGATGAGTAAAAAACCAAAGGAGTATATGACTTATACTAATGCTACAACTCTTAGGCAAGATATAAACCAATTGTAAGAGAATGATGCAAATAGGTGCTATTGATGCAGTGCCTCCCTTTGCCTCGGAAAAGGCCTCTGTACTGACCTCCCGGTCTTTAAGGATCATTCTAATTTTACCCCGAGATGGAGTGGCTCCTTCGATTCTCCACTGGAATCTCCTTTAAAATTGACCCGCAGGTTTTTTCTGCACCTCGCAGCCTCTAGGCCTGATCGATATTCTCTTCACGATAAGAAAAAGAGAAAATCGGGTTTTGTGGTTTCAAAATCCTGATGTCACAACCTTTTGTTTCCCAATTTTCCGATCTCTGCTATCCCGATATACTCTAACTTCAGTTAGCCTTCTGGGCCAGACTCGTTGCCCACACGACCTCCCCTTTATATGACCATGGTCCTATCACCTTTCGGGATTTCAGGGTTTCTGATGTCGAAATGTATGTGACCTCTCGTCCTCAGGATCCCCGATCCTATGAATCTCAATATGACATCACTAGGAACCTTTTTTCACCTTAACACAATCAAAGGCCATGATCATCTACTAAACCAATGGCTCTGGATCTCCCTCGGGACTTTGGGGTTTCAAACACTGAAATGTATTTATCTTCAAGACTCTCGATCTCTCGAAGCCCGATTTCTTGATATGACTTCTCTTTTGGGACTTTTCCCGAAAGTCGCGATGGTTGCCACACATCCTCAAGGATGGAAGATCCCCGTCTGCTTCAGGGTTTTCATCATGGAAGTTCCTGATTTCCCGTTATGACGAGATGACGTTAGCTGGGCCCCAAAATGGAGCTTTCTTCCTCTCAGGATTTTGGACTTCGCAATTCCGAAATGCAAGTGTTTCCTGTCTTCAAGATCCGCGAAACGTCGAACCTCGTCTTCCTCGGATTTCCGACACGCATCCCAAATGAATGGAATATTCTGATTAAATCTTGGACTTCACCAAATGCAAAGCCAAAACACTCACTTATGTGAGTCCCGATGACCGAATCTCCAATTTGGATGATCACACGACATGTGTCCTTCCTTAGATCAACAGTTGCGATTCTTTCACTGATTCGGGACTTATAACGCCTCGAGCTCTTGGTCTCTAAACTTTCGATATGCCGATGGTTCTCGATCCCTGCCACATGTCCCAACAGATGGATAGCTCTGATTTGTATCGAAGTTTTCACTGTGTATTTTCCCAATCCCTTGTCCACGGGATTCTTGATATCCTGAACTCCGATGCCTCGATATCCCGATACCTTCCAGGTCCTTCTCTTAGCTCGAGAGGGTTTAAACCCTATACAACTCCTGCCAGATAAAACAACTGACAGGTAACTAGGTGAGGATCTAACGGCTCATGATCTCCTGAGCTTGAACTCCGAACGTAGCCGTAACCTCCTGGCTCCTTTATTAGATCAGACGGCTGATGGGATTTCGCTAATTCTCTGCAGAGAATTATGACAGTTGGTTTCTTCCCCCTGGCGATTTCTATGAAGTGAACCAAGGATTCTTCCCCGGATTTATCCACTTATGCCACAAACCTTCGATGCCTTCTAATCACTCAAATACACCGATGTCTTATACTGCCTTCAATAGTTTCAAAGGATTTATCCTTCCTAAGCTTTCTTACGACTTCGAGCTTTAAAGAAGACCCTTGCACGCACTCCTTGTGGCAAACTTCAACCAATCGAAGTGTGAAACACTCTTTGACCCTGCGCACACTCTACAACGATGGTCTCTAAATACTTTACTCAGGTTCAAAACCCTGAGATTCTACTTCACCTATGCACTCCTTGCACAGCTCCTGTGCCTGATTGCACTTCTCTGTGAATATGAGAACAAAGGATATCTCTCCTGATCTTTCAAAGACGAACCTCTAAACCTTTTGTCAACGCACTCCTTGCAGACAATTTAGCTACACTCCTTCCAGGAACTCTTGCTCAGATAGAGAAACAATTGAAACTCATTTCACTTCCCTTTCCTCTCAGATTTCAAATATTCAACAAGAAATCATTCATACATAGCATAAAAGAAATTGCATGACATAAAGAGTAAAACATTCATGAACATAACATTTAAAGATGCATACACAAAGAATACATGAACACCCTGAGTCTGAATCACAACTTTCTTGTATTAATTCAGAACTTTTGTACATGGGGTCTACTACACAGCTCTCTGCTTCTCTTCTATGCTCATAATCATGCTAATGTTACAATACACAATGAGGGTGTCTATATTCCATTTTCCCTCTCTCATTCTAAACTATCTAATCTATGCATTAAAGCTACATACCAACATAAATGCCTTCTTAGTCCTTCAGACGAGAGAGGGTCACTCAAGGTCTGATTACAATCTATAAGTACGCCCCTCCTTAACTATCACATTTAGTTTTGGTGCATCCAATCTTCAAAAGTTTTAAACAATTTATCATGTGCTCAAAATTTTTTGGCGCTTTCCCCATGCTCGCTTGACGTTGGCGATGCTCCTACATCATACTCCCTCGCTTGAAAAATTTCATGGGCTTCTGTCCATGAGCTCTCGCACGGTTTGTCCATGCTTCTGAATCTCTGCTTCATTCTCCCAGCTAGTATCTTCAACTGGATGTCCCTTCCACTTGAACAAGTATTCAAAGTATTGTTTTCTTCTGGTCTCCTTGCCAATTCTTTTGTCTACTATGCTTTCCATCTATGGCTTTTCTGAAAATGGCATCTGCTTTTTCCACTAAACCTATGGTTGTTCATTTCCTATCGTTGCTTCCTCAAGTTTATATGGGTACAAATATGAGACATTGAATATCAGAGAAATTTCGATCCCATTGGGTAATTCAATATCGTAAGCATTTGTCTTGAATTTCTTTAAGACCTTACATGGTCCGATTTTCTTCATCTTCAGCTTATTATATGTTCCTCTCGGGAACCTTTCCTTCCTCAAATGTTCGAGAATCAAAACACCAACTTCAAATTGAAGTTGTCTTCTGTGTTGATCTGCTCTACGCTTATATTCTTGGTTTGAGTTTTGTAGTTGGTCCTTCACTTGGCTGTGAAGTTCCTTCATCGCCTGTGTGAATTCTTCTGCACTAGCGCTCCTAGTTGAAATCTGTTCTGAATCTCTCAATTTAGAAATTCCTCTCAACTACATGCCATATACAACCTGAAATGGACTCTGCCCTATGATTCTGTTAACCGAGTCGTTATAAGCAAATTCTACCTGTGGTAATATGTTGTCCCACTGGCTGTGGTGTTCTATCACCAGGCTTCTCAACAAGTCTCCCAGACTTCTGTTCACCACTTTTGTTTTTCCATCCATCTGAGGATGATAAGCTGAACTAAACGACAAGTTAGTTCCCATCTTCTTCCATAAGATCCTCCAAAAGTTCCCTATGAATTTGGTGTCTCGATCCGAAACTATGCTTCTTGGTAAGCCATGAAGTTGAATGACTTCTTTGAAAAACAGGTTCGCAATGTGAGTTGCGTCACTGGTTTTTTGACATGGGATAAAGTGTGCCATCTTGGAAAATCTATCCACCACCACAAAGATTGAGTCAAAACCTCTTTGTGTTCTTGGCAACCCCAATATGAAATCCATGCTAATGGCATCCCACGACCTCTTAAGTATGGGAAATGGTTGATAAAATCCTGCATTCTATCTCCTTCCTTTCGAATACTGACAAATTCTGCATCTGTCCACAAATATTTTAACTTCTGCTCACATTCTCAGCCAAAAGTATGACTCATTCAGTTTTGTGAGTGTCTTTTCATGACCGAAGTGTCCAACCAATCCTCCACTGTGTTTCTCCTTCAAAAAATTCTCCCTCATGGAGCATTTCGGAATACACAGTTGATTTCCCTTGAACAACAATCCTTCCTAGATCATGTATTCTGCCCATTGGATTTTATCTTTGAGAGCTGGATTCTCAGCTGCTTCATACGCTTCCCTAAAGTCTAGATCATCTACGTACATGTTGCTGAGATCATCAAAACCCAAATTTTTGACTTTGAACTCCTGCAACAACAAACATTTCCTGCTCAAAGCATCAACCACTTTGTTAGCAGTACTAGAAATATGTTTAATCACAAAAGTGAAATTCTGCATGTATTCTACCCATTTTACATGTCTCTGATTCAACTTCTCCTGTTGAGTTACAAACTACAATGCATGATTGTCACTGTATAAGACAAACTCCTTCGGAATCAAATAATTTCTCCACTTCTTTAATGCCTGAATGATGGCATAAAACTCCTTATCATATGTGGATTACTTCACCTTTGCTTCATTCAGCATCTCGCTGAAGTATGCTATCGGCCTGTCTTCTTGACTTAAGACTGCCCCTATTGCAAATCCACTTGCATCACATTTCACTTGAAATGTCTTTCAGAAATCTGGCAATAGCAAAATTGGTTGTTCTGTAATATTCCTCTTCAACAGATTAAAAATCTTCTTAGCCTCTTCTGTCCAGTGAAAAGATTTGTGTCTTTTCTTCACTGTGCCGATCATCGGTGCACTAATTCCTCTAAAATTTCTGATGAACTTTCGGTAGAAACTAGTTAATCCGTGAAAACTTCTCACCTCAAATATGTTCTTCGGTGATGGCCAATTCTTAATCACTTCCACCTTATTTGGATCCATCCTTAATTTTTCTGCAGATATAATGAATCCCAAATAAATGAGCTCTGTTTTCATGAATGAGGATTTCTTCATGTTTATCAGCAACTTCTCCTGGTGTAATTTTTGCATCACTGTAGCCAAATGCTTCAGATGCTCTGCCTTTGTTTTACTGAAAATCAGTATGTCATCCAGATATACGATAAGAAATTTTTCGATGAAATCTTTCAGGACTTCATTCATCAATCTCATAAAAGTACTTGGCACATTAGTTAAGCCAAATGGCATAACAAGCCATTCATACAACCCTTCGTTAGTCTTGAAGGTTGTTTTCCACTCATCACCTTCCCTCATATGAATCTGGTGATAACCACTTTTCAAATCAATTTTTGAAAAATACTTTGCTCCACTTAAGCAATCCATCAAATCATCCATCCTTGGAAATGGAAATCTATACCTGATGGTTATCTTGTTAATGGCTCTTGAATCAGTACACATCCTCCAGACTCCATCTTTCTTTCGACTGAGTACTGTCGAAACAACACATGAGCTCAAGCTTTCCCTGACCAATCCCTTATCCAACAACTCCTGGACTTGTTTTTTGACCTCTTCATTCTCCTGCGGGGTTAATCTGTACGCTTCTTTGTTCGGTAAACTGGCTCCAGGTATGAGATCAATATGATGACTCACACTCCTAATTGGTGGTAACGAACGAGGTTGTTCATCCACTACTATGTCAGTGAACTTTCCCAGCAGTTCCTGAACCTCTTCTGGTAGATCATCTGCTCTTGTGCTAGTTAAAACAATCATTGGCTTCCTGACCACAATGAATTGTGATTCCTCTTTCTTCTTGACCTTGGTAAGGAGTTCCTTCCCACTCATGAGAAGTACAGTGTTACTTACTTCAGGTTTCACTTCCTTATCTTTGATTGGAAGCAATATATGAGTTCTCCCATTCTTTTCTAGGGTGTATGTGTTCATCCTCCCATCATGAATCACATTTTTGTCATACTGCCATGGTCTACCTAGCAGTAGATGACAAACATCCATAGGAATAACATCACAGAGTATCTTATCATTATATCCTCCTATCTTAAATTCAACTAAACATTGTTTAGTGACATTTACCTGATGTCCTTTTCGTAGCCATGAAACTCTATATGGACTTGGATGTTCATTCGTCTCTAGCTCCAGCTTTTATACCATATAGGTCGAAGTGATATTATCTGTGCTACCACTATCCACAATGACCTTGCATACCCTGTCCTTGGTTTTGCAAGCAGTCCGAAAAAGTCTGTTTCTTTGGGATGAATTCTCCACCTCCTTCTTTGGTGTCAAAAGAACCTTTTGCATCATCAGCGATCTTCCGCATTCAACATCTTCTTCCTAAACATCTCACCTTTTTTCTTCGACGATGTGAGTCTCTCCACCCTCTTTCTTGTTATCTGGACATTCATAATATTTGTGTCCACTCTTTCCACACGTGAAGCATTTTATCACTCCACCTCTTCATCTTCCTCTACCTCTAGTATGAGGAAAAGTATTATTATCAGCATAATCTCCTCTCTGCTCAGTATGTTGTCCTCTATGTTCAACATATCATCCTCACTGTGAGCTTCCACCTCTCTCATTTTGAGTCTGAGGTTTCTTCTAGTCCTCCCTGGGTTTCTGATTTTTGTCTTGAACAATTGATTTTCCCATGGCTTGACTTCTGCCTCGGCCTCTTTGACCTTTCTTTCGTCTCTGCTTATCCACAGCTTTTAGAGCCATCTGATAAGCATCTTCCACTGTTCATATGGTTACCATGCTCATCTCATCCTGAATGTCATATCTCAAGCCATTTAGGTATCTGGCAACTTTTTCATCATCACTTTCCCGATGACCTGCCCTGATGTTCAGCTTGTAGAATTCTTTAGTGTATTCTTTCACTGTCATCAGTTTCTATCTCAGGTTCTGCAGTCTTTTGAATACAGTAATTTGGTAATCCATGCGAATGGATTTTTCCTTCATCTTTGCAATAATCCTATCCCAACTCTTGATTTTTTGCTTGCCTTTGCAGCGTCTGTCAACTTGTAGTTCATCCCACCACAATGTTGCATGTCCCTTTAATATTGTGACAACATGCTTGACCTTCTTTTCTTCCTTGACATATTCATAGTCAAAGTATGTGTCTAGGACTCTAATCTAGTCTAGAAGATCTTCTGCATCCAAATTTCCCTCATAAACTGGAATGTCCATTTTCTCTCTTGCACCCATTCTTGAAATAGCTTTGATCAAACGTTCATTTGTTGCATCTTTGGCTGCAACTCCCTCTTCTTCATGTCTAGTATCATCTTCATTTTTGGACTCACTGATATCTCCTACATCAGCTATGCACCTTTATCTTATCTCCATGTCCACAAGTCTGGCACGTATGTTATGCAGATCTCTTTCTACTTCTGGATTCTGCACCTGCCTACCCCTTCCTCTGGACATTTCCCTTTCCTCTTCCAGATCGGGTGATTGTCTATCCCTCCTTCTTGGTGGCATGGTGAATTTTCCCTTTCTCTGCTACAAAAAGCAAAGAACTTTTCTGTGCTCTGATACCAAACCTGACATAGTGCCTCCCTCTGCCTTGGCAAAGGCCTCTGCACTGACCTCCCGGTCTTTAAGGATCATTCTAATTTTACCTCGAGCTAGAGTGGCTCCTTCAATTCTCCACTGGAATATCCTTTAAAATTGACCCGCAGGTATTTTCTACTCCTCGCATCCTCTAGGCCCAATCGCTACTCTCTTCACGACAAGAAAAATAGAAAATCAGGTTTTGGGGTTTCAAAATCTCGATGTCACAACCTTTTGTTTTCCGATTTTCTGATCTCCACTATCCTGATATACTCTAACTTCAGTTAGCCTTCTGGGCTAGACTCATGTTCCACACGACCTCCCCTTTATATGACCATGGTCCTATCACCTTTCGGAATTTTGGGGTTTCTGATCTCGAAATGTATGTGGCCTCTCGTCCTCAGGATCCTCGATCCTCTGAATCCCAATATGACGTCAATAAGAACCTTTTTCCACCTTAACACAATCAACGGTCGTGATCATCTACTAAACCAACAGCTCTGAATCTCCCTCAGGACTTTGCGGTTTCAAATGTTGAAATGTATTTATCTTCGAGACTCTCGATCTCTCGAATCCCGATTTCCTGATATGACTTCTCTTTAGGGACTTTTCCCAAAAGTTGCAATGGTTGTCACGCATCCTCAAGGATGGATGGTCCTCGTCTGCTTCAAATTTTTCATCATTGAAGTTCCCAATTTCCCGTTATGACGAGATGATGTCAGTTGTGTCCCAAAACGGAGATTTCCTCCTTTCAGGATTTTGGACTTCGCAATTCCTAAATGCAAGTGTTTCCTGTCTTCAAGATCTGTGAAACGTCGAACCCCATCTTGTTCATATTTTTGACACACATCCTAAATGAATGGACGGTTCTGATTAAATCTTAGACTTCACCAAATGAAAAGACAAAACACTCACTTATGTGAGTCTCGATGACCAAATCTCCAATTTTGATGATCACACGACATGTGTCCTTCCTTATATCAACGGTTGTGATTCTTTTGTTGATTCGGGACTTAGAAAGCCTTGAGCTCTTGGTCTCTAAACTTCCGATATGCCGATGGTTCTCGATCCCTGCCACGTGTCCCAACAGATGGATGGCTCTGATTTGTATCAAAGTTTTCACTATGGATTTTCCCGATCCCTTGTCCACGGGATTCTCGATATCTCGAACTCCGACGCCTCGATATCCCGATACCTTTCAGGACCATCACTTGGCTCAAGAGGGTTTAAACCCTATACAACTCCTACCAGATCGGACGGATGACGGGTAACTAGGTGGGGATATAACGGCTCACGATCTTCTGAGCTTGAACTCTAGATGCAGTCGTAACCTCCTCATTCCTTTATCAGATCGGATGGCTAACGGTATTTTTCTAATTCTCTGCAGAGAATTCTGACCGTCAGTTTCTTCCCCCTAGTGATATATACGAAGTGAACCAAGGATTCTTCCTTGGATTTATCCACTTATGCCACAAACCTCTGATGCCTTCTAATCACTCAAATACATCGACTTCTTATACTGCCTTCAATAGGTTCAAAGGCTTTATCCTTCCTAAGCTTTCTTACGACTTTGAGCCTTAAAGAAGACCCTTGCACACACTCCTTGCGGAAACCTTCAACCACTCAAAGTGTGAAAGACTCTTAGACCCTGTGCACACTCTACAATGACGGTCTCTAAATACTTTACACAGGCTCAAAACCCTAATATTCTACTCGACCTGTACACTCCTTGCACGGCCCCTGTGCCTGACTGCACTTCTGTGTGAATATGAGAACAAATGCTATGTCTCCTAAGCTTTCAGAGATGAACTTCTAAACCTTTTGTCAATGCACTCCTTATGGACAATTCAACTGCACTCCTTGCAGGAACTCTTGCTTAGACAGAGAAACAATTGAAACTCATTTCACTTCCCTTTCCTCTCAGATTTCAAATATTCAACAAGAAATCATTCATACATAGCATGAAAGCAATTGCATGGCAGAAAGAGTAAAACACTCATGAGCATAACATTTAAAGATGAATACACAAAGAATACATGAACACCCTGAGTCTGAATCACAACTTTCTTGTATTAATTCAGAACTTTTGTAGATGTGGTCTGCTACACAGCTCTCTTCATCTCTTCTATGCTCATAATCATGCTAATGTTACAATAAACAATGAGGGTGTTTATATTCCGTTTTCCCTCTCTCATTCTAAACTATCTAATCTATGCATTAAAGCTACCTACCAACATAAATGCCTTCTTAGTCCTTCAGATGAGAGCAGGTCGCTCAAGGTCTGATTACAATCTATAAGTACGCCCCTCCTTAACTATCACATTTAGGTTTGGCGCATCCAATATTCAAAAGTTTTAAACAATTTATCATGTGCTCAAAATGTGTTGGCGCTTGCCCCACGCTTGCTTGATGTTGGCGATGCTCCTACATCAGCCATGTTCAAGGGAAACATGATAATGGCTACCACTTTTGTAAATACAAACCAATGGTAAAACAAAACCTCACTCTTTTTTCTTGAGTGTATCGTTCATGATTTTATGAACACAAAAGAGAGATAAAAGTGTGCTCAATGGTGTCTTTTTCATAGAATTTTACAAGTCTAAAAAAGAGGTAAAATCATAATCATGAAGTGTCTTTTTATTTTTCATGGTTTAATGAGAACAAAAAAAAGTTAAAAATTTGCTCATCATATTTCTTTTTCCTTGTTTAATGAGAAAAAAAAGAGTTAAAAGTTTGATAACTTGGAAAAAATGAGTGGATCAACAACATGCATCTATGTTCCAAGTGCATGGAATTGTCTTAGGTAAATTGAATGCTTAATGGTACCAAAAAGTGAGGTATATGAAAAACAACAGTTCTCTCCATGGATATAGGGTCACAAAATGGAGGCAAGCTAATGCAAAAGGAAAGAGGTCAAGTGTGACTGTAGTGGTGGTAAGAGTGATATAGGAAAAGAGAAATGCAGTAGCATGAATCGAGACATAATAAGGAAATGCATATATGAACGTAAAGTAACGTAAAAATGACAAGAACCCCCTTGGGATATGGCCAAAATATATATGAAGAGAGAAAATTAGGCTCAACTTAGAGTCATTGAGGGTCTAAAGGAGGGATCCTAATAGCACAATAAATTGTATCATGGGCATCATGTCACAATCAAGGTGATAACTAGGGATCCCATGAAGGGTACGCACTATCTTGCAAGTTACAATTTTGAACAAGAGATAGACTCATTTCACACCTTGACGAGATTGAACTTAAGGCTTTGTGATGGAAGGATGGATAGTAAATAATGAAAGATGGGGTTTCATAGAAAAACCTATCCCTATATCTTAATAAAAACATGTAACTAATGGTTCAGTGGATGTCACCATAAAAAAATTCTAAAGAAAATGTCACGAAGTCTTGTAAAACGCATCCATAAATAATACAAATAGGCTTAAAATGCATAGAGAAATCTAACAAAAATATGTTTTGAATATTTTTTTCTATCTATTTTGTGTACATATAGTTTGGTTCTTACTTATGACTCCAAATTATGTGATTAAATTTTCATGTATATGTAGATGCATTATTGTATGAATGTTGAATTATTGTGACAGATGTCAAGTTTAACAAAGACATAATTAACAACTAATGTAAAAATCCTAGAATTACCAGTGTTGTGCCTATGATGAGAGTCAATGAGATATACTTTATAGATGCAAATCAAGCACCAATCATGATAAGAATTAAACCAAATAAACCCACATGCAAAAATAAAAATCATTCACATCACACACCTATGTACAAGGAATTATGCATTCTAACGATTTATACAAAGTAGATCCAATTGCTAGGCTTAGACCAAGGAAACACATTGTCATCTATGAACTCATGGACAATTTTTCAACATCATGTGGCATAGTATGTCAAGGCCACACCACATAGAATCAAATTTTTGCATACAAAGGAACTCATTGTGAGTAGTCTCGTGAGATATGACAACTCGTTGATGATTCCCATCAAGACATAAATGAGGTATGAAACATTGATATTTAGTATTAATGAGGCAATTTCCAAACAATATATCCATGGATGGAAATGGTCAAGACTAAGAATTTCACTAGATGCCCCAGAAAATGGCCCTAGTTTTGGATCGAAACTCACCATGTGAGCCTTCATTGGCTCTAAACAAGGAAGAGGATATGATCGGTGTGTCACATATTCCTTTGGATTATTGAACAAAGACATGACTTATAGGATGGCATCTTCTAAAGGAAACTTGATATCTAAGAAGTCATGTGAATTTGGAGAGTAAGAAACCCTTGTGGGTGGAGTAGGATGATCATATTACATATTGGAATCGAGGTTTTGACAAGTGTCAGTCGATGTTGACTATATAATTGAAGATAAAATCACACTTGTAGTAAGTGGCATGTGGTCCCCATAAGAAGATAGTTTTGAAGGACTTGGTACCACCCAATGATCAAGATATCTAAGGGATCTACTGGTAATAGAAGAGATAATATTAATAGGATCCATGTTTGGGAAAATAAGTGGAAAGGGAAGGGTAAATGTACTTATCATGGAGGATTCTTTGAACAACGTCGTTCCTGTTCCCATATAGGCACTCTTGGAATCACCGAAAAAGGCCACATTAGAGCTTGCATTACTCCTAAGGTCAAGCATTCATGATTCAAGTTGGTTTACGGTCATGACCTTCCCTTTATGAGGAAAGAAAAGGACCCAAAATACTGATGAGATGATGTCCATCATATCATAGAACCAAGTGCTCCCAAGTAGTAGTTTGTACTCTAAAGGGGAATTGACCACTTCAACTTCCAAAAAAATGGTCTTACCACTTAAATCTATGGTAAATGCATTGATGTTACCATGAGTTTGAAACATGTGTCTATTGAATTCATTAACCATGGTGTTAAAGGGTTCAAGATTTGGAGTTTTGATAGATTTCCAACATGAGATAGACATGATACAAGTGAAGGATCTTTTTTCAACCACTGTTCAGTATATTTTTTTCCCACACACTATTACTTGAATCTGAAAATAAATTTGGTGGGAGATTCCAAATATAACGCAACCAAATTGGACTTTGAGTAATCAACCCTATTGGACTATGATTTCCGTTAGAAAATAACCTGTAGGTGTTATTCTCCGCCACATTTTTCAGATTTAGGACCCATGGGAGGGGGTTATCCCATGTTGCGAAACTTGTAGGAAGTGTTGAACCCAATGTCCAACAATCTCCCCCTCAGCATGTCCTCGATCAATTTTGAACTTGAGACCTGTCTCTCTAATACCATTTGGTGGATTACAATTGTTTTTAGACCAAAACCAACAAGTGTTAGTCTCTCCCACAATTTTCATAGTTAGTATCCATGAGAGAGGGTTAACCAATGTCACGAAAGTCACGGGAGGCATTGAACCCACTTTCCAACAAACCCCACCTATGGCTGAAAATAGTTCCTTACATTGCATCAAGAATCTTTGTATAACTTTGAGTGTATACGTGGCACATGGTGCCTAGGCCAAATATTCTGTAATGTTGTAGTTGTGGGTGGATTGTGCATAGGGATTTTGTTTCATTCGTTGAAGAAAACAATTAATAGGGTGAAACACTATCTCAAATGATGGCTTCTATGTCCAGAGAGGGTCACCAGGCTGGGAAAAGAGTACTTGATGTTGTTTGGAATGACCAACCTTAGGAGTATCATAGTTATGGGCTTGATTTTACATTGACACCATCTAGGAAAACATGAATACTTGATTATTTGTGGGCGACCCCTCTAACTAAGGGGTACCTACCATTCCCCCTTATGGAAGGGAAACGTATTATTCTTCTTCTCCTTAGAGCCTCCACGGAGATTTTTTTGGGTTTGAAAAGTCACATGATCATTGTTAGAGTTCTTCTTTTTGTTGTTCTTGTTTCCTCCAAGTTGCATAGGATTTTTTGGTTGTGTGAATTGCACTAAATTCACCTTAAAGGTTTGAAAGGGATGTTAATAATTTTTAGAATTGGTAACCGTAGATGGTGGTTATGATGAAATCTTTATTTGACCCAATGATCTAGGAGGATCCCCACCCAAGGATTCATTACTTTTCACACCATGGAGAAGATCATTAAAATGATAATCGATGATAGGTGAAAAAGTTTAAAAGGAATGTTTAATTATTCTATTGTAAAAATGATTAATATTTTTTAGCATAATGTGCTCATGTATTTTTCATTTAATTTGTAAAATGAAATTAAAATTAAGTGAGAAAATCCAACTCACAAATTAGTTTCCTAGTTTTAAGGGGAAATTAGTTTTATGTGAGAATATTACCTCACCAATTAGTTTCCTAAATTTAAGAGGAAGTTGGGAGTCTCATGAGTTGGTTTGGGATTCTTCTTCATTTTATCACAAGTGATTTCCTAGTCTTAAGGGGAAGTTAATGTTGTTTGAGATGCTTTATAATTTTTTTCCTTGAATTGTTATTTAAATTCTAAAATTGTGCATCTTGTCTCCTTGAATTATGGATAGAGGGAAACTATATAAATTCCTTATGTAAGCATTTTGGAGGAGGCCCATTGAATCCCTTTAATCCCCTTAGAGAGAGAGCTTTGCATGGTGAGGAATGTAGTCCTTCTGGTGTCTAAATAAATGTTACTTATGTGAGAGCCTTAGGTTCTTTGTGTAAGAAAATGTTTCTCTCGCTTTCATCCCTATAAGGAGAATGTATCACATTTTATGAAAAGTTTTCATCCTTGTATAAGGGAATGTTAATAAAGAGATTCATATTCCAAGAAGATTTAGAAATGTAGCCAACATATTATAGTGAACTATGTTAACTCATGTGTGTCAAATTATATGCGTGAGTTTTTTTATTGCATTCCCGATTGATTAAGTAGATATTTAATTACACATATGCACATCATGGTGACAATTTTCTCACATTTATATGAAATTATTAGTTATTATTTTCTTATGTTCACATGTGATTAAGCATCAGTAAAAGGCCCTCATTGGAGTATTGTTTTAGAGAAATATCTCGCATAAATTCCCGAATCAAGTGTTATCAGAGTAGGTCTGACCATTTTTGCATATTATGAGTAATCATCGACAATGCAAAGAAGCAAGCATCGCTTCGTGAGATTGAAGAAATAAAACAAACCATTCAAGAAGAGAACATTGAATTGAAGAGGTTGCTTCAAGAATATGAATAAGAAAAGATAAAACTATGACTGTAGCTACAAGCTATGGAGGATAAAGTTGGAGAATGATCTACTACAAAAGAAGCAAAAGCTCCCTCCGAGATCAAACAAACTTGTGGCCATGGAAGTTATATCAGTTATGGTTCTTGTCATGAAAATGTTGATGGATATACATATTGTCAGATAATAGAGGATGTTCTCCAAACACCAAATAACCAAGGTGGTTTCCTAGAAGCCTCATATACATCTTCATCCAACCAGGAGGAGAAGTTATCCAAACATCAAGAAGATGGCCAAGCATAAAAAATAGTAATGGAGGTAAATAATTATCCATTTTCAATTCCTTCCATTATTAATGATACTTGTTTTGGAGATTTTGAAGGCACTCCATGGGCATTGGCTTGAATTTTCTCAGGAATATGGGGTATAAAGGAGGAGGTCTTGGTATTAATGTCCAAGGGATCATTCAACCACTGGTGGTTTAAAGAATACCTTGATATGAAGAATTGGTGTATGGTGAAGAAGAATGATCAAAAGAAACAAAATCATAGGATTCTTCAAGAAAAGAGATGAGATCTTCACCGACACAATCTAAGAAAAATGATGGCACATCACTTTCTGAAAGTGATAGATCTAACACGATATTCTGGAGAAAATAAAAGTCTCCTTGAAAATCTTGGAACAAAAAGAGTGTTGAAAAGTGTTATAAGAGAAAAGATCTTTATAGTGAAAGCAAGGTAGACATGAAGTCATGCAACTATTTCATTCACTGCCAAATGAGTGGTTACTGGAGAATTAAATGTTGGAAACTTCACCTCGAGCTTCATGGAACTCTAAACAAGAAGTCATACCAGAGTCTATGCAGTTGGAGGATGGATCCTCCTTAGTTAAAAATGAATGGCCAAAAATCAAAGTTATAAGAATTCGATGAAAATAGTATCAAGTCGAAGAGATTAATGATAGCTTTATAATGGTGTGAACAACACCTCAAATGGAATCTAGATGAAAAATTTATGACCATCTGAAATTTTCTACAAATAGACAAATCTAACGAAGTCTGTATAGTGGTGACATCAACATGACGTCAGCATGATGGCATGGAAGCGCCACAGGATGTCACATGTCAGGAAAATTTGGAATTTTTGGGGTACAGTTGGACAACTAGGAAAGCACCATGTGTCATTGTATGAATGATGTGGTAGTACATACGTGACATGGTATTAACATGGTTGTACGATGAGGATGTCATCAAAGTGAATGGACCGTACAAAATGCTAATGTGGCAGTACAATGCTGACACAACAAGTGATGTGTCATATGAATGGGAAATATGATTATGACATTATCAGGTTGAGGTGGTAGTATGGTAGTCTACATGGAAGTGATGTTAGAGGATGACTAGGAAATGATGAGGGAATAAAGGTAGCACTGACATGGCGAAGACATGGAAGGTGATAGGGACATTGACTAGGTGCCATGAAGACCAAATAGAGGCTTCCATGTGGTAGCATCCGAAATTCTCAGTGAGGGATAGCGTCAAAAATAAAAATAAATTTATCGACCACCAGACCAATCAACGACCAACAAACAACAACCATTAGATAATTTTTTAGGTCAAACTTCAAAAAGGGTGGAAGTTTAAAATCATTGACCAGAGGTCTAGACTGGCTAGCTCTCGATCCAAAACCAATTCGACCTACCAAACTAATGTAAAAATTACAAGTAAAAAAGGGGAGGCCTCTAGGTTTGACCCCGAGACCTCCCTTAAAGTTAGCCCAATTCATTACCAATACAACAAAGGGTTCTCGTTGGAAGGTCTGCACAGAAACATTTATTTAAACCCCATTCAACTATCAATTGGAGGAACACATGTGGACCCATTCCTATGAATGGTTTTTATGCATCCTGTGAATTTATAAAAGGGTACGGCTCTATGTGGCATGACTTTTGAGGTGGGGAACCTAGGATTCCAAAAGTAACAATGACAAAATTTAACGAAAGTATAGTCATTTTTTCACTATTTCTCGCCATGAATCCATTGGTGCAATTAGATTTTGGATTCGAGCATCGTATTTTTAGGCTTATGGAAGAAGCCCAATTTTTGCATTAATGTATGGCATGTTTTTCGAGGAAACATTGCACCTTTAAAAACATATCAAGTTTATAGTCAAAAGTTCTAGAATGGTGAGAAGGACCTATTGGTGTTTTGTATTGCAATATTGGAGCTATGGGTTGAGCTCCTTGGCACGAAAACCAATGTAAGTTTTATGCATTTATGTTTTTTGCCTCTTTTTGGAAATTGCGAAAGGATGAATCTGTGTTGTAGATTATCATGATCTTTGAGTGCTACAACAAGGAAACAAGATATGAATTATTACATGAAATTTATTGGTTGATCCTTGCAAACAAACCGAGATGGTTTTGTAAGATGCCATTTTAACACTTCGAAAGAAAGTAATTATGTTTATGACCAAAAGTATCAAAATTGCGATACGAGTGTGATGATTATGGAATTGCCTTATTTATTATGTTGCACATGTTTGTAATAGGGGATTTTAAAAACCATAGAGTTTCCACTAGTGCAAATTTCGGGGTATTCACCTTAATTTTAATGATGTAAAAGGTTGTAATTAGAAACTCTTGAAAGTAATGATGAGAGTGAGGGGAATTTTTTTCTATGCCTAAACCTTGTAATACTTGTTGGAAATATTATAAAGGGTATTATAGCCATTGTTGAGTGAGATGCATTTTTTTTGTAGGCCTGTTTTGTCAACATAGTAATCGGTCTTACAACCATTGTTCAGTGAGAGGCATTTTTTTTCCTAGGCCTATTTTGGGAACATTGTAATGGGTCTTCTAGCCACTATTGAGTGAGAGGCATTTTTTTCCTAGGCCTATTTTGACAACAATGTAATGGGTTTTATAACCACTGTTGAGTGAGAGGCATTGATTTTCCTATGCCGATTTTGAAAATATTGTAATGGGTTTTATAACCACTATTGAGTGAGAAGCATTGTTTTTCCTGGGCCTTTTTTTGTAACATTGTAATGGGTCTTGTAGACACTATTGAGTGAGAGAAATTTCTTGCCTAGGTCTGTTTTCGAAATCATTGTAAACTTGTCCATGAGTGTTTTATAAACTCTTGGAAAGTATGGTACTACTTTGAAAATTTTGCAAATATTGTGATCATGTATTGTCAGGTACATGTTTTCATTGATGCAAGTGTCGGCATAGATATCCTCATTATGAAGAACAAAGGTGAAGGAGAAGAAGGGTGCAACCTTTTAGATACATTTGTTATGCATATCAAGGAATCAACTATATATTTTAATTGGTGCAAGTGTTGGCATTAACATCCTCACTCCAAAGCACAAAGGTGAAGGAGAAGAAGGGTGTGGCCTTTCAAAGACTTTTTTTATGTAGATCGAGTAGTGGGGAAGTGCATCATGGAGTGTAAGACTCTTCCTAGAATATGGTCATGGAGATTCAAGTCACAGTTTCTCTCCATGATTTTGGTGGACCAAAAGTGATTTTTGTGGGGAGGTATGATCTAGGAGGATCTCCACCCAAGGATTCATTACTCTACACACCATGAACAATATCATTAAAATGATAATTGATGATAGGCGACAATGTTTAAAATGAATTTTTAATTCTTCATATTGTAAAAATGATTAATATTGTTTTATCATAAAATGCTCATGTATTTTTTTATTTAATTTGTAAAAAGGAAATTAAAAGTAAGTGAGAAAATCCAACTCACAAATTGGTTTCCTAGTTTTAAGGGGAAATTAGTTTTATGTGAGAATCTTACCTCACCAATTAGTTAAGAGGAAGTTAGGAGTCTCATGAGTTGGTTTGGGATTCTTCCTCATTTCATCACAAGTGGTTTCCTAGTCTCAAGGGGAAGTTAAGGTTCGTTGATATGCTTTCTCATTTTTGTCCTTGAGTCATTTTTTAGATCCTAAAATTGTGGATCTTGTCTCCTTGAATTATGGAGAGATGGAAAATATATAAATTCCTTATGTGATCATTGTGGAGGAGGCCCATTGAATCCCTTTAGTACCCTTGGAGAGATATATTTGTATGGTTAGGAATGTAGTCCTTTTGGTGTCTGAAGAAATGTCACTTATGTGAGAGCCTTAGGTTCTTTGTGTAAGAAAAGGCTTTTCTAGGTTTCAACCCTGAAAGGAGCATGTACCACATTTTGTGAAAAGTTTTCAACTCTCGATAAAGGAACGATAATAAAGCAATTTGTATTCCAAGTGGATCCAAAGACATAACTAGTAGAGTCTGGTGAACTTTGTTAACACATGGGTGTCAAATTATACGTGTGATTTTTTTATTGCATTCTCACTTGATTATGTAGAGATTTAATTACACATATGCACATCATGGTGAAAATTTTCTCACGTTTATATGAAATTCTTGATGATTATTTTCTCATTTTCACATGCAATTAAGCATCAATAAAGGTTCCTCATCAAAGGATGTTCTTAGAGAAAGATCTCATAGAAATTCCTGGATCACCCAACTATCTATCTAATTGGACCATAGAGACAATGGATATAGAACCATCCACACCATGAGCATGGGTTCCTTGGTTTGGATTGTATAAATTTGTTGATAACCCCATAGTGTGTGAGATAATATCAAATAATGTGAGAAACCAAGAATATATCAAAAATAAATGTTGGCTGCATAAAATGGCATGATCCTCGATAAATATCCCTACCATAACTACATCCTTGGTGTGAGTGGAAAAAGAGACTTAATGAACCAATCCACAAGGTGTTGTTAAGGAATATGAGGCTTAATAAATGTACATTGTTATCTCCACTCATAAATGTGTTCAAATATGTGGGTGGAAGTATCCTAATGAAAAGACGTCAAGACATTTTCCTATCTCATACCTGATTGGTAACTGGAAATGCATTAAAAAATCCATATCCAAGGCATTGAAATCATTAAAGAAAGGATCCTTAATTTTGATGTATCATTAGAAACACCTCTAGACAAGGATATCTATAAAATATGCAATTGAATTCTATCATCCATGAAAGAGTTGGATGATCATTGAAGATGGTAAGTCATGATGTGCATCGATGGTTATTCTCCTAATTTTTTTGTCAATTTGGGCATGTCTAATGATAAATTGACAATAATGGTAGACCATAATGCATTGTGTAGAATAGGGTTATTTTTAAATGGTGACAAGTTTGGAAAGTATAATATCACCAATAAAGGCAACTGCATGTTGGAAAATGGGCTTTGATTGTAAGATGAAGAATTGTGTGGACTACATTGACCCTGAGGTCACCCCATATTTGTGTTTTCGGTGATATAATAGTTTCCAAAAAGATTGTTTCCCATAGGTTGATTATCCTTAGGTACATAATCAATCCAAATAAAATTTGTCCCCTCGAGACCATACATTTCCTTAGGATGGTTTCCTCTAAGGACAAAGGCACTCCTAGAAAAAATATTTCTTCTAGGACCATACATGCCCCTGAGGGGATGGCTTCCAGGGATATATCTAGACCCTAACCTATTACCACTATCTTGAAAAAAAATTCCCCCAAGGAAAGGACCCCAATACTATAGGTTTATATGGAATGATAACCACCACCTGGAATGTAACTTCCCCTAGAGAGATGACCCCAAGAAAAAAGGTACAATTGAAATGATTACCAACCCTAAGGCCATAACTACCTCCAAAGGGAATGTCCCCATGGATAGAAGTATAAATAAAAGGGTTATGACTTAGAGGAACAAATTTGATACCCCATGGGATGTTAAATCATGACTAGGAGAAACTCTAGACTTGTTATGTAGATTCTAGCCAAAAGGGAAACCAACATTTGGCATCATCAAGCTACCTATAGGGATGCCAAAAGTAGAAAGAGATACACTTATGATGTTAGATCCAAGGCTTTTACCCTCAGTAGACCCAAATATATATGTGGGCATAGATATGGATGTAATGGGTGTACTAATGCTAGGTACACTCATAGAATGAAAATGAATTACTGTCGACATTCCCTAAATGAATACACCCAATGAACTAGGAAAAAAAGGTGTAGGTATTATGGCACTAAGAGATGAAAATAAGGAATTTAGGGAGGTACCTCCTGTGACACGTTTTTATGATATTGAAGGATCAACCATAATAGACATAACACTTAGGCCTGAAATCATGTGAGGATCACATAAAATGGAAAAAGGTTCATTGAAATATTCCTTGACCCTAGGAGTATGAGATAAAAAGGAGTAGTAAAAGGAGGGTTACAACTGGGTGAAGGAATTTATTCAATAACTTAAAATTATACTCACTCACTTTCCTTCAAACCCCTATGAGGCTCTACAATATTTATTTCATTAATAAACCTCCATTTAAATGGTGGTTGTTCCTATGCCTCTGGCTAAACTCCTTGTTTTCGATGGGACCAATGAAGTAGTTTGTATTCCACAGTGAATAATGTGTGGTATGAAATAAAACAATAATCAACCTATGGCCTACTTAGATGTATAACCAAAGAGATCACACCTAGAAAATCTAGGTTATCAAGAGGTAAGCCAATGGATCAAGGGGGCTTCCAAAAACCAATCATCTCAGGATGTCAAGTCCCAAAAATCATGGCTAGAAAAAGTGTGAGGAACATTTATATCAACACACACGTAAAATCCATTACCAATACAAGTACTCTTTATTAAGTTACATTGGTTTGACATATTCCCTTGGTACTACATTCTCTTCTCACCTGCAATCACCTATTCACATACCTAGGAAAGGCCACTATGGTTAGAACCTAAAAATCAGTGATCGATGAACAATTGAAGGTTGGACTACATGTATGGTTAGGGAAACTAAGTCCAAAGATTCAATAATAATTTCTTCTTAGGAAGGTGCAACACTTCCAAAACCACTGTACACATGGTAGTTGAAGTAGTCCAACAAACAACAAGACAAGTAGAGAGGGGATATCACCATAAATTTCCCAATGTGACCTCGTGATTAACTCATGTGTTAGAGGAGATTCCCGGTACACTCTAGATAGGAATATCTGGAAAAAATGCCATTAAATTCTACCATCCATCATTGAATTGGATGAACTCCGAAGATGGTAATTCATGATGTGCATCGAAGGTTCTGCTCCTAATTTTTTTTGTCAATTTGGGCATGTCTAATGGTAATTTGACAAGAGTTGTAGGCCATAATGAGTTGTGTAGAATGGGTTCATTGTTAAAATATGACAAGTTTGGAAATTATAATGTCACCAATAAAGGAAAATTCATGTTGGAAAATGGACTCTAATTGTGATATGAAGAATTGTGTGGAGTAGATGGACCTTGAGGTCTCCCCATATTTGATTTTTCGGTGGAATACTAGTTTCCAAGAGGATTGTTTCCCCTAGGTTGATTATTCCTAGGGACATAAGCAGTCCAAGGAAAATTTCTCCCCTTGGTACCTTGCATTTCCTTATGAGGGTTTCCTCTAAGGACAAAGTTTCTCCTATTAAAACTATTGCATATGGGACCATACATTCCCTCAAAAGGGTGGCTTCTAGGGATATATGTATAACCTAAAGGATTATGACTTCCTTGACCATAAAATCATTCAGGGAAAGGACCCCCAATAATACTAGTGTATATGAAATGATAACCACCCCTTGAACTGTAAATTCCCCTAGAGGGATACCCCTAGGAATAAATATATAATTGAAATGATTATTATCCCCAAGGCCATAACTTCCCTCAAATGGAATTTCCATAGGGATAAAAGTATAGCTAAAAGGTTTAGGACTTCCAAGAATAGGTGTGCTACCCCATGACATGTTAAATCGTGACTAGGAGAAACTATAGACCTGTTATTGATCTGGGTGGATATCACTGGCCACCCACCTATTCCAACTGGCTCACATACAATTTTCATTTTGGTAGGTTTTTCTATCTTTTCGGGTTCTAAACTTCTGGGGCCATTTTGAGGCCCTAAAAAACATTTTTTGGGCCCACAAAAATCATTCTATAGACAGAGTCAAAGTGTGATGGAACAATGTATAGTCCTCATATATACCTTTCCAATGGTCTATTGTGTGCCTAAAACAAAGATCGTATGAAAAATTTATGACCTCGGGAATTTGATGTACCAACTTACCCATCGGGACCCAAATGACTTTTGGCGCTTCATCTCCTAGGGTTAGGTTTTTGGATGTCTAGGTTTTTATGATTACTTCTTGATGATAAAAGGGCATGTAGGCCTCATTGTAATGGGCTCAAGATATTGTGCGTACCCTCCAGATATCTTCTCATATATTAGCTACCACCATTTGAGCAAGATTGTTTCATTCTGCATTTTAGAGTTTCAACAAATTTCTTTATTGAATAGAAGTTAAGTTTCACTATATCTCTATTATTTCTCTCTGTATATATGTGTTAGTGCTATATATTTGTGATTAATTTCATTTCTCTCATAAATATGGATTAATGGTATCATATTGGTCTTCTATTCATTTGTTTCTCTATGCATATCCCCAGTGATATCAGGGTATAAGTAGTTGGGACTCGAACCCATTGAGACTTTGCAAGATCGGCCTCACTAAAATTGACGACCACCCATGGGGGAAGAAAAGATAAACGATGGGGTAGGAGATCCCTTTAAATGTTTTCTTCAGGAATCCCTCACGTGACAGAGGAATGGGATGATGTATAATGTTGTGCAAATCCTTCAACGACTACCAACATGCAACACATATTCCTTGAGCAGAGGAACCACCCCCTTCAAGGTACAAATCAATTTTGATATTCCTATATTTGAAGGAAAAATAGATGCAGATGTTGTAGAAAAATGGTTAAACCTTCTAGAAGGGTATTTTTTTGTCCATAACGTTTTCGATAGAGAAAAAATTACATTTGTCATCCTTAAGTTCGTCCCCATATCAAATATTGGTGGGCGACCTTCTGTGAGAAAAATGAAATAGAGGGATCTACATTATTTGTAGTTGTACCAAATTGGGTATATTTCAGGGATGATATTAAGGAACAATACTACTCTATTAGAAGTTATGATGACTTAAATATGATATGGACCACACTATGAAATGGAAGGGACCAAAGAGTGCTAGAATTCACCAATGTCTTCCATACGTTACAAACCAATATGGGTATCAAATACTCTAAGTTATTTCTTGTTCTCAAGTTTTGTGGTAGTTTGCATTGATACATCCAGAAATAAATGGAGTTTCTATATATCTCATCCTTGGGTGTGACCTATCGATATGCTGTCAAAATCGAGTAGAAGCTTAAAAATAATATAGGGCAGTTTGGGCCTACGAACCCCTCACAACAGAAGCATGGAAAAGGTGGCCCCAACCTGCAGAGAAAAGGGAAAAGCAAGGATGGATAACCTCAAGATAACTAGTATAAACTACAAGAAAGGAAGGACAATGGAAACACAAATAAATGTTGGATCATGTTGTCATTGATGTCAATGGTTTGTCATTGATGCCAATGGTTTGATTACTTGGGAGATTGTTGGATCATATGTCATTGATGTAAATATTTTGGTTTGATTGATGTCATTGGTTGATGTCAAGTAATTGATTGATATGATTCCCTTGATGAGAATGGTTGGAGGACCCATGTCCAAGCGGAAACCAATCGATGCAAAGGTAAACAAATGGATGAACTCCAAAGTGGTCCCCTTATGGTGAAAGCCCTCACGGGAAGACGCTTTGCGGATTGAGTTATCCTAGAAGAATGGTTGGAGGACCCATGCTCTCATTATTTTCTTATCATGATTGATAATGTGTACAAATGGATGAACTCCAAAGTGGTCCCCTTATGGTGAAAGCCCTCACGGGAAGATGCTTTACGGATTGAGTTATCCTAGAAGAATGGTTGGAGGAACAATGCTTGTATGAGGAATAACGAGATGAAGATCATGGAAATTGTTGGTGAAACTATCCTAGATGGATAGTGCTTGTCATGACATTTCTGGTGGTATGTGGAATGTCACATAACTCCTCCTGGTTTGAGAGTTATAGCCTTACGAAGATGAA
>JASDQU011247748.1:10075-23131 GCA_032191745.1 Picea mariana
TGTCAAGTACAAAGGAAACCTAGAAAAAATCCTGAAATCTAACATTAGATACATAGATTTCAAAAACATTCGCATCTCTCCTGACTATTTGCAACAAAACAAGAAAATTGTTTTTGCAATGATCCGACAATTGGAACCACCAACATTTTTCATCACATTTACAAGTGCAGAGCATTGTTGGGATCTGTTGGTGGCTACAGTGTCTGCATTGTATAGCAACAAAAAAAGGAAAAGGAAAAAACAAACCGATACATTGGAAAATGATGACATTGACTACCTCATAAGAAAATACCCAGTGACATGTACTCGCTACTATAGACATAGCATAAATTCTTTGAGGCAATTGATATGCCATGATAAAACATTTTTCAAAAAAATATCAGATTATTTTTTTGTGACTGAGTTTCAAAATAAGGGGAGTGAACATGACCACACACTGTTGTGGATAGAGGGTGTACCGGTCTATGTAAATGACAAAAACTCACAGATTGAGAAATTTGTGGACAAATACATAACATGCAACATAGATCATTTGGATCCAGAACTTGCCAAAGTTCATAGACATTATCATACAAGACGCTGTAAAAAACGAAAAAATTCACATTGCATATACAACTTCCCTGTGTTGCCAATGAGAACAAGAATAATCATAGAGCCACTTAGTTTAGAGGACAATGTTGTCATTGATAAATCTAAATCTGTGTTCACATTTCTAGAACAATAAGACTTTGATGAGTTAATGAGCTTCGACGACTTCTTGACAGAGCTAAATCTAACAGAAAATGAGTACATCCAAGCCATATAATGTACACTTAAACAACCAATAGTTTTCTTTAAACGAAAACTTTCCCATATTTAGAACAACAATTTCTCCAAGGACATGCCATATATGTGGAATGCAAATATAGATGTGCAGTATGTCCTCGATGCATATGTTACAAAATCACATTGTACCTCGTATATGACAAAGGTTGAAAAATCTATGACAAGTGCATTCAGAAGAATGCACAAAGAACATGAAAGAATTCATATTGATGATATGCAAATGATACGTACGCTTGGAAATACATTACTTAATCTTCAAAAAATGTCAAGCAATCCACATTGCACTTTCCCTACCCATCAACTCTAGTTCAAGGAAATGTGTCTTCATAAACACATCTCCACTTGAGAAACGCACATTTGTGCTTAAACCACCATCTTTGCTAGAACAAGAGCCTGACAATTCAAAGAACATATTATGTTGCTTTATTATTGATTATTACCTCTTTCGTCCATCTCCTATTAAGCATATTTGCTTAGCAGAGTTCATATCGCATTACAAAAAAAATGGTGCACCCATATCAAAAAGAAAAAAAACCTCTATAATATGCTTTGTATATTGCCTACATGGGAAGTTGTGTATATTTCCTATGAGACTATAGTACAAACCAATGAATCTAGATTTACATACAATGTTAATCCAACATGGGGTGATCTAGAAAGTGCAGTTCATGAACTAGAAAACCCTGACAATGTTGATGAGACATTCACAAACCATAAAACAGCTAGAATTATCTATGAGTCCTATGACTTGCAAGMAGATTTGCCTCATCCTCGAGAAGCCARCATTGAAAAGTGTATCAATATTGGMTTTCAAGTCACAAAACATCCTTTCCTTATTGAAAATAATGAATACCACAGAGTCAGACATTTGTTGAATCGAAAGMAGCAAACAATTCTAAAGGACATTGCAATTAAAAAAYGCTTGAACATGCACACTCATGTGCACTTGTTCCTTACAGGCGGGGCAGGAACATGCAATACATTCATAGTGAAAGCACTATCCCAAATGCTTATACRAATATATGATTCAAAAAATTCCTCTGATCCTATGAAACCAAAGGGGATAATAGTTGCATACACATGAAAATTTGCATATAATGCAGGTGGAACAATAGTCCACTCTGCAATTTTTATGCYTTTTAACAAGTCACAGTTTCTTCCACTCAGCAAGGAAAAGTTAGATACCTTGTCTAAGATTTATGAMAAACTGCAACTTGTCTTCATAGATGAGGTATCTCTGATTGGAAGTCGCTTCTTGTATTCCATTGACAACCGACTGAGAAACATAAAACATGTGCACACCAAATACTTTGGAAACATTGACATGATATTCTRTGGCGATCTTTACTAGGCGCAACCCATTCAAGATTCTTTGATATTTGAACAACCTAYGGTCAATATGCAAACAATGATGCATGAATTCTGGAAAGACAATATAAAATTCTTTGAATAACATACTACAATGCGCCAGACAGATGAAACATTTAATGCAATTATGAATAGAATGCGGACAAACAGCCAAACACATGATGACTTACATATATCAATTCAAGATGCTTGTGACCTACACCAATAGACCCAACCTTCCCTTACATGTTCTACACGAATAAGGATGTTGCAATGCATAACATGTACATGCTATCGCTCATGTATGGCGATAATATCATCATCAATTCAATTGACCTCGAAGAAGACAACCATGGAAATGTACCACGTCATGAACATACAACCACTTTGTCTTTGCAACTTGTCCTGAAATTAGACATGTTGGTTGAAATATATGCCTGCAAATATGATTCACAGGATGACTTGGTAAATGGTGCAGATGGAATAATCAAGGGCTATACCAAAATAGAAAAACTTGATGTCCTCTGGATTAAGTTCCATGAGCTGCATATAGGCCACCGACAAGCAAACAAGTTGGCTTATCTATATAATTCAAACACTACATGTGATTGGACACCTATCTTATGAATATCAAAACTAGTATCAACATCGGCAAAGACAAGTCGACTGAAGATTCGAAAATAGTTTCCAATTAAACTTGCATGTGCACGTATAGTCCGCGGATTGCAAGGACTAACACTTGATAGTGTTGCATTTGACCCTGCTAGAATTCGAATACATGGACTTGTATACACAGCACTATCATGTGTCAGAAGTATAGACTCCTTGTATTTACTAAGTGCTCTTACAAAAGATAACTTCAAAGTCAAACACAAAGTTGATATTGAGATGCAACGCCTTAGGACTACCGCAATGTGGCATCTACAGTATGATTACCAATCCATACAAACAAACTCATATGTATCAATTCTCTCACTTAACATGTGCAGCCTACATGCACATATGGATGATATACTCAATGACTATAATACAATGCAATTTGATATTTTGTGCTTGCAGGAAACATACATGAAATTATGCATGCAAAACAAGAAATTTCCAAACCACAATTGCATATCGAGTTACATTACACATGGGGTGATGATATGAATGAAAAAACATGTAATAATTTTGGATCATATGCATTTCGAAGAAAACAATGTTGAGATGGTGCTCGCAAAAGTAATTTTCCATGGATCAGAAATTGCAATACTGAATCTCTATGTTGCTCTGCATGCAACATTCTCCAACATACTAAATCTTATTTCCAATGCATTAGATCATTTGCATCTGAACGAAACCATTGTCATTGTAGGAGACTTCAATATTGACATGCTACAAAATAACGCTAGAACAAAAGAATTGGAAAACTACATGTGCAAATATAGTCTCCGTTTTCTTTTGGATAAGATAAACCATATACAAAACGCACTTATTGACCATGTATGGTCAAATGTATCCATTTCTCAATACAACGTCTTTATCTTAGACACATACTGTTATGATCACGATACAATTGGTATTTCACTTGAATTATGAAATATACATCAAACATATTGCAAAATCATATTTATATGTCTCAAAGCATATATGTCTAGCTTGTTGCACAAAGCCAAGTTATCCAACTTCTTAGTTTTTCCTGGTTTGTAATTGATTTTGGACACACACAAAAAATTACACAATTTTTTAAATATACACATACATGGATGAAGAAAAAAAAAGGGTACATTCTTCTAACATTATCTGTTACTCTATTCCTTTTATTCTAGTTTATTTATTGTATGTACATTTTCCTTTTTTTTACCTTACATATCAACTTATATTCATGTTCATTTTATTTTGTACTTTCTTTCATTGAAACAAAAGGAAAAATGGACAATGCAAAGAACTATTAACCAAAAATGTAGAAGAATACATACAAAGGTGCATACTTCTACCTGTATTCCATATCCAATTGTTTTTCATTTACTCTATCTATACTTATTCCATTGGTTTGAATCTCTTCTACTTTTTTTCCTTAGATACTACATATCTTCCTGTATATTAACTTATCTTAATGTCAATTGTATTTTATGTGTCACTACCTTGAAATAAATAAATTTGTACTCCATCTTTTTTTCTTGTGTTCCTACATAGCAACTTGCCTTCATGTCCATTGTATTCTCTATATTGCTACATTGAAAAAATAACAGACCAATTGAACACGAAAATGGAGCCTTATGTGCCACAGCTGAGAAAGTTGGAGTACAATCTTCCAAAAGGTATGGCTACAGTGGTGCGACAACAAATACAATGTGTATGCCTAATGCACATCCATATCAAGTATGAACAATATACACATGTTCATAGCCACTGTTTCAGAAGTGACATGCACATGAGTAGTGGATCATCGCAAACATCAGCACAACAACAATGTCGAAGGTAAGGATTCATAGATTACGCTCTTGCTATGTTTACGAAACAAATATTCGCAGTTATTTATTCGGTTGTGCCATGGTAAATATGTTTATGTCATTTACACCACATGTCTTTTAGTTCACAAGAACTATCGACAAGTAGAAGTGAAACCTCCATCATAGTACAAGGTCCAAAGACTAAGAGGTATGGTTACAAAACTCTGATCTAGATATGTTGTCCAATTTGTGCATATATTGAAGCTTGTCATATTTTAGAATATGCTTGCATGTAAGAATTCCAAGTCATATATTTTGTCTATTTCTTGTTGAAATAGATATAAACAACATCTCTTTTAACTTGAACCAAGGTTTGTTGAGCTCCAGCTATATTTCATGGCTGAGAATGTTTTTCCCATAGTTGATGTGTTTCTATTGCTTGATAATTATCAGACTAATTCTTGTTATGTGGGGCATACAGTCCTTTGCTCCATTTCTTTTTCCTCTTCTATACTTACCCATTTTTCCCTTTTCTTCTTCCCCTCTATTATCTGTTTTTGGTTCTATACTTAGTCGCATATCTATGCTCGTGGATTCCTAGGGTGGCGGAGTGAGAAATTATGTATCCATCTATATATTCACATCACGAATCTAACCGACCACCGTTTGTTTTCATACTTAGCCAATTTTATGGCCGCAGTTTCCCCCATAGGCGCTATCGAACTCTCATGCCCCATGTTTGGGGTATACATCTTGCACCCAAAACTTCGATGATCTACAATTTGACCCCAGACTCCTTGAACTCCCAAGCCTCACTCTACCTATGATGAATATGTCTGAATGCTTGCATATAAGTATGTCAAGTCATATATTTTGTCTATTTCTTGTTGAGATAGATATAAAAAACATCTCTTTTATCTTGAACCAAGGTCTGTTGAGCTCCAGATATATTCCATGGTTGAGAATGTTTTTCCCATAGTTGATGTGTTTCCATCACTTGATGATTATCAAACTAAGTTTGTTTGTGAGGCATACAGTTCTTTTCTCCCTTTATTTTTCCTCTTCTATAGTTACTCGTTCTTCCCTTTTCTTCTTTCCCTCCATTATTTGTTTCTGGTTCTATACTTAGTCTCATATCTATGCTCACGGGTTCCCAGGGTGGCGAAGTGACAAATTCTATATCCATCTATATCTTCAAATCACGGGTCCGACTGACCATTGTTCGTTTCCATACTTAGCCAATTTTATGACCATGGGTTCCCGCGTAGGCGCTATCGAACTCTCATGCCCCGTGTTCTGGTATACATCTTGCACCCAAAACTTGGTGATCTACAATTCAACCCCAGACTCCTCGAACTCGCTAGCCTCACTCTACCTATGATAACACTGTTGCCCCACCTTTCCATACTTAAGACCAAGTGTTGTTGTGTGATGCATAAATTTCTTTGCTCCCTTTCTTTTTCCTCTTCTATACTTGCATTGTTTTCCCTTTTCTTCTTCCCCTATATTATCCGTTTCTGTTTCTATACCTAGTCGCATATCTATGCTCGTGGGTTATCCGGGTTGTGGAGTTAGAAATTCTATATCCATCTATATATTCACATTACGAGTCCGATCGACCATTGTTTGTTTCCATACTTCACCAATTTTATGCCTACGGGTTCCCAGCTAGGCCCTATCGAACTCTCATGCCCTATGTTCAGGGTATACATCTTGTAGCCAAAACTTCGGTTTTCTACAATTTGACCCTGGGCTCCTCGAATTTGCAAGCCTCACTCTACCTATGAGCTTGTTGAAATAGATATAAACAACATCTCTTTGGACTTCAACCAGGGTATGTTGAGCTCCAGCTATATTTCATGGCTGAGAATGTTTTCCTATAGTTGATGTGTTTCTATCGCTTGATAATTATCAGACTAAGTGTTGTTGTGTGACGCATAAAGTTCTTTTCTCCCTTTTTTTTTCCTCTTCTATACTTACTTGCATTTCTATGCTCGTGGTTTCCCTGGTGGCGGACTGAGAAATTCCATATCCATCTATATCTTGACATCACAAGTCCAATCGACCGTCGTTTGTTTCCTTACTTAGCCAATTTTATGGCCATGAATTCTCGGGTAGGATTTATTGAAATATCATGGTCCGTGTTCAGAGTATACATATTGCACCCAAAACTTGAGTGTTCTACAATTTGACCACGGACTACTTGAATTCGCAAGCCTCACTCTACCTACGATGACTCTGTCTAACCACCCTGCCTTTCCATACTTAGTCGATTCTTCAAAGTTTCCTGGGTTCACGGACTCCTAGGTTCACAAAAGTATCAAAGCATTTTTCGCTCCCCTCCATCCCCGCCACCTTCACCCCTTCCCAATGCACATTAATTATGCTTTTACTAGTGACAGATCACCACAGATGTTTGAAAAGATTGACATTTATAAGTGGAAATCTCGAGGACATCTCCCATTAAAATCTATTAATGGGAGAATATTCTGGAATCTGATTAGTTTTTTTTTGTCAATCTTGAATTGGCATATTACGCTCTTGYTATGTTTAYGAAACAAATATCCACAGTTATTTATTCTACTATGCCATGGTAAATATGTTTATGTCGTTTACACCACATGTTTTTTAGTTCACAAGAACTATCGACAAGTAGAAGTGAAACCTCCATCACAGTACAAGGTCCAGAGACTAAGAGGTATGGTTACAAAACTCTAATCTGCATACGTTGTCCAATTTGTCCATATATTGAAGCTTGTCATATTTTATAATATGCTTCCATGTAAGAATTTCAAGTCATATATTTTGTTTATTGCTTGTTGAAATAGATATAAACAACATCTCTTTTAACTTGAACCATGGTCTATTGAGCTCCATCTATATTTCATGGCTGAGAATGTTTTTCCCATAGTTGATGTGTTTCTATCACTTGATAATTATCAAACTAATTCTTGTTGTGTGAGGCATGCAATTCTTTGCTCCCTTTTTTTTTCCTCTTCTATACTTACCCATTTTTCCCTTTTCTTCTTCCACTCTATTACCCGTTTTTCCCTTTTATTCTTCCCCTCTATTATTTATTTATGGTTCTATACTTAGTCACATATCTATGCTCACGGATTTCCAAGGTGGCGGAGTGAGAAAGTATGTATCCATCTATATCTTCACATCACGAGTCCAACCAACCACTGTTCATTTTCATACTTAGCCAATTTTATGGTCGCGGGTTCCCATGTAGGTGCCATCAAACTCTCCTGCCATGTGTTTGGGGTATACATCTTGCACCCAAAACTTTGATGATATACAATTCAACCCCAGCCTCCTCAAACTCCCAAGCCTCACTCTACCTGCGATGACTCCATCTGAATGCTTGCATATAAGTATGCCAAGTCATATATTTTGTCTATTGTTTGTTGAGATAGATATAAACAACATCTCTTTTATCTTGAACCAGGGTCTGTTGAGCTCCAGCTATATTCCATGGCTGAGAATTTTTTTCCCATAGTTGATGTGTTTCTATCACTTGATAATTATCAGACTAAGTGTTGTTGTGTGAGGCATACAGTTCTTTGCTCCCTTTATTTTTCCTCTTCTATAGTTACTCGTTCTTCCCTTTTCTTTTTTCCCTCTATTATCCGTTTTTGGTTCTATACTTAGTCTCATATCTATTCTCGCAGGTTCTCGGGGTGGCAGAGTGAGAAATTATATATCTTCACATCATGGGTCTGACCGACCACCATTCGTTTCCATACTTATCCAATTTTATGACCACGGGTTCCCGCGTAGGCGCTATCAAACTCTCATGCCCCGTGTTTGGGTATACATCTTGCACCCAAAACTTTGGTGATCTGCAATTCGACCCCAGACTCCTCGAACTTGTCAGCCTCACTCTACCTACGATAACTCTGTCTGACAGCCCCACCTTTCCATACTTAAGACCAAGTGTTGTTGTGTGACGCATAAAGTTCTTTGCTCCCTTTCTTTTTCCTCTTCTATACTTGCATGTTTTTCCCTTTTCTTCTTCCCCTCTATTATTTGTTTATGGTTCTATACCTAGTTGCATATCTACACTTGTGGGTTCCCGAGGTTGCAGAGTCAAAAATTCTATATTCATCTATATCTTCACATCACAAGTCCGATCGACCGATGTTAGTTTCCATACTTAGCGAATTTTATGCCCGCGGGTTCCCGGCTAGGCCCTATCGAACTCTGTTATCCACAATTTTGGTCATTGTGATGATATTATGATGATGTTATGATGATGGAAAATCAAGCTCTTCACTAAGAACACTTTCCTGAGAAAAGTTGCACTTGTCTGTTTCCAGAAATCATGTTTTGAAGTATGTTCGCAGGCTACCTATATATTCTCCTACGAGAATGCCTGATTCTCGTAGGCTGCATTAAGCTGGAGTGCGAACCTCTCGCACTGTACTAAGTTTTTAGGGTACGAACATCTTCTTGAAGGGGAAAAAGATAAAGTTCTCGATCCTTCTAGAAGGGAATCTTCTAGAAGGATGAGTTGGCTTCGAATGGTTGTTCAAGTGTTGGCATTCCAGATATCTTGGGATCATTTCCTATCCAAGTAACTAATCTATCTTCTCCTATATATTGAGGAGATTGCTCATGGAAAAGGTTACAAGAAAACTAGCAAGAGATTGATTGGAGAATTAGTGCAAGACTGTATGGAGGACTGATGCTACAGCAGCTAGAGACAACAGCAAGGTCATCTAAGGTGGTTGATTTTCTTCATGCATGAGCAAGTGTGTGTGTCAGAGCTAGAAGCCATCGAAAGGAGATCTACAACATCAAGGCTTAGGTTGTAAGTTTCACTTTCAATTAATTCAATACAGTAATATGTCCCTTTCCCATAAAGATGATGTCACTTTATTACATAACTCCTTGATCATATGTATAGACTAGCTATTGAACATATTAATCTGCCTTTACTTCGGTTGGTTTGTATTGTTGTGATCTGAACGGTGCAAGAGAATTGGAGCAAAGCTTGGAACAACAGAGACATAAGGAAAGCGTTCATAAGGTATGTCCATAATCCTTATCTCTTAGTTCATTCAATAGGCTAGATCTAGGGAAAGTGTATTATTCTGTCCTATTTTGTTCTAGATCTAGGTGGATCTAGGGAGATCGGTTTGTGTCCGCACTCACGGATTTATCCTAAAACAAAATTGGCAAATCCACTGGGGAATCTATCCCTTTTTCTTTATGGTTTTTGAATTTTCTGTGGCCATTTTCTCTATTTGCCTTTTTCTCCTGTTTTTTCAGTGTCTGAGTCCTCAAGATACCCTGAGAGACCTTCTGGGTCTATAAGCCAGTTGGAATTTTGCTTGCTTTTTCAAAATTTTCATTATATTCAGGAATTCTCGCACTGTGTCCATTGACAGCCTGCGAGAACTAGGAAAGTTCGCACTCTACATATATAGTCCAGTGCGAACAGTTCGCACCTTGCATCAAGGTAGCCTACGAGAATACTATCTTCTCGCACTGTGTTCTACTACTTGCCTGCGAACAGATTTTTTGAAATTTTTGAATTTAAGTTTTGACTTTGTCAACTGCTTAGATCTGTTGATTTACACCTTTTTGGCTTATTGGATCATTGACTTACATATATTTTTCTTTAGTTTGCTTGCTTGAACTGATCTAGGGTTTCTAGGTTTTTTCTTGCCTTTATAGCTTGACTTTCATTTCTTGGCTCTTATTGGCATTTTAATTCTCTCTGATTTCTGGAGTTGAGTGTGTCGAGCTGGCTAAGAACCAGTGATTGGTTGAGAGTTGAGTGTTTGGTGTTTCTCATTTTCCTGTGGGTTCGAAAGGACATTTTTCATTTGCATTGAGGAACTCCTTGGTTTTCTTTTGTTTTTACTTTCATTGAAAGTTTTGGTTGGGTTGTCATTATTTGATTATTGATGATTTGATTTTCTTTTCTCATTAATCAGAGTTCTTCTTGGAAAGTGAACCACAAGTTTTCTTTCAAGATTTTATTTTTTGCTTTTTCAAAAAACATTGAAAATCAAGTTTTAGAGTATTGAAGTTTTTGAAAAGACATATAGAGAAATTGCTCATTGATACATGATTGTTTGCATTGGCATATGAAAGGAAATTGAGTAGTGCATTTGCATTGTAGTATTGGAATTGATTTACAAAATTTTCTCTCTCTCCCATAACTAGGATTCATGGAATGAAAAGAGTCATTTTTCATCATTATCCTTGCATTATTTGGGTCAAAATCATACATCATGAGTTTCACTTCCGTTACCTTTGAGTAAACAACAGCATTTAAAAACATTGCGTAATATTAAAATTGATCTAGTAACTTTTTTCTAGGGCTCTTTTACACCAACATTTAGCTAGGCTAGTGCTTTGGAGTAGGAAGAGAGACACACTCTCCAAAAGCTCAAAATCACACAATAGCATCTTGAGTTAGGGAGTGTAAAATTCCATTGGCAACATATTGTCCTGGGAAGCCCTTCTAACACAAGGGTCAAGCACTAGGTTGCATTGGTGTTGGCAGAGTTACTAACCCTACTTTGTTGACATCGGTGTAGAGATTGCACGTATTACGAGGATCACTCTGAGGTATACCCACAATTATGAGTGGAAGCCTTTGAGTTGGTTTCGGGCTTGATACCCTGCCCTTGCGTGTGGATCGGACTGACGACTGTTCCCCCAGGCTGTACTGTTGTCTGTGGTGACCTTAGTGGCCTATCTCTCTAGGTTCATACCCAAGGTGACTGTGGAGGGGAAAGTCTTCACAGTACCTGGAATCGACGTTGATCAAACTCACTCGGGCTCCTTGGAGGGTATACCCACGATTATTTGTGGTAGCTTGCACCAGGGCGTAAGTCTGTTAAGCAGGTCGTCAATGTAACTTTTCCACCTTAGCCCCGCCCCTTCTCGTCTCGTTGTTGCGACGTTGGATTTCATCACCAACTAGTGGCTTTGATATTAGAAGGTATTGTTTGCTTGGTGATTGCTTCTAGATTTTATTTACTATTGTGTGTTGATTGTTTCTCAAAGTTGACCATAGGATTTTCGTTGGGGAGTTTGTTACTTGTTTACAATTGCTCCCCCACGACGTTCACGTAAGATGCAAGGTTTGTCCCCGGAACATCCAGAAGCTTCACAACCTTTGTATACAGCAACACCTGAGGGTACCCCTGAGGACTCTCCTCATCCGGGTGAAATTCCCCTTGTTACTCTACCACACGTGGACGTAAGTGAAGTCCCAGACTTTTTTACACCACCCCCACAAGTAGAACCCACTGATCCTCTTGCGGATTTTCGAATTACCAATACTATAGAGGACTATCGCATTCTTCGTGGTGAACGGCCTATTGTACGATTAAATCCTTCTCAAGAAACCGTTGTTACATCTTTTGAATCAACCGTTGGGCCTTCTCACGGTGTAGTAGGCCAAGATCCTTTTTGGTCGGGTGATTTTTGACGAGTCTTGTTTGGTACTGAGTCAACCCCTGTCTACGAAATCAACCCTCATGTGTCTCCTGAACCAGAAACTACACCAGAGACTACCACTTATCGTTTTGTTCTCCCTCCCGAGATGGCTCATCTCGTGATTACTACGAGTGTCCAAACCGAGATTCCTGCGGCTACTCTTGCCCCTATCAATACCCAGCGACCGCCTGAGGTCAATCCGAATTTACCCCCTGGTTACCATGCTTTGAATCCTTTGTTGAATGTTTCCCATCCAACACCTCTACAAACCCCAGCTGGTTCTCCAGGTGATCCTCAGTTTCCTGGGCATCTTGTTCTCAGTTTCATTCCGACACTCCCTCAGTTTCCTACTGGCAATCCTAATGCTAGTAGCACTATCCCGACTGTTGCACCAAACTTGCATATTCCTGTTGGTGGACAGGGTGGTACGGTTCCTTTTCCTTTTCCTGGATACAACACAGTTACCACACAACCTACGGTTGGTACACAACTCCCGGGTGGAACTATACCTACGGTAGGGGGACCAACCTCCCCTTTTGGACAAAACATACCTCCTGAGTTGGCCCAGTATTGGAATCAACTTTTACAAAACTTTCCTCGAACTGCTGGGGGGCAGAAAATTGTCCCTCCTATAGGCCAACCATATCCAGGTGTGACTAATCCTATTTGGGGTTCGGGTCAAACTACTCAACCTTAGGCCCCTACACAAACTCAAGGTTATAATCCTTGGGGCTACTACCCTATCCAGCCACCACAGGAGCTTCCCTCTATGGACAGTCTATTTATGCTCCTACTGGTCTGCCAACAGGGCTTCCACCCGAAAGCCATCAGTACCCGCTAGGTAACCGACAGTTGCCTTTTCTTGCTACCTTGGATTTTCCAGATTTGACTAGGATTCTAAACGATCCTATTCATCACTCTCCCCAATGGCCTGCTATTCCTGCTAAACTCCCATCGGATATTCGGAAATTCGATGGTAAGGCGGGAA
>JASDQU011247749.1:4106-16684 GCA_032191745.1 Picea mariana
ATTACTTGGCATCAACCAATGACATCAATCAAACCAAACCATTTACATCAATGACATATGATCCAACAATCTCCCAAGTAATCAAACCATTGGCATCAATGACAAACCATTGGCATCAATGACAACATGATCCAACATGTACTCCAGTCGAAAATCTGTGCATTTAAGCACTATACTGCACAATGCATGTGCGCCCGGGAAGCTTGACGTAAATCTGCGGATCTAGTGATTTTCCCAATAAGTAGAGCTATCACTTTGAGTGATAGGTTGTTGATCTTATGTATAGGCACCTGAGAACCTACTTTCTCAATACTAGCCTCGCAATGGAGTCCAATCAACTCCTCAATGTTGTGAGCCTCAGGGGGAAAAGTGTGTAATTTGATTGGATCCCCTCTTCTCAAGAGACCAGTTAGGAAGTAAATTTCCTTAGTCATTGGAGTCAATGATTGCCCCTCAAGTATGAATGCCTCTGTGTCAAGATGACAATAATCTATCAATGCATTTAGCAACCTGGGTTGTACCCTCATAAACAGACACTGGAATAAATTTAGCAACCACCATTGCGAAAAAACAATGATAGCAACAGGGTCCTCAGAGACCAAAAAATCAATGTCCTCATGCTCCCTCTCTCTCCAATGCATATACATCCTGCAAAATAAAATGAATGGAGAGTTAACTCTTGCAATTCCATTTTTTTCCACTTATTTGAGGGTGTAAATAGGGTGTCTTGGAGACAGCCACATGTGCACGTGGGTAATTTAACTTCTTCTCGCATGTACATGTGGGCTATGCTTGGACAATCAACATACATGCAAGTCCAACCTCTCTATAGGTCAGAACCCCCCAAAAAACAAAAACAAATACACAATTGAGTAATGGGAATGCAAGAGGGGTTAGTTTGTACTTACTTAGTCCAAATGGAAGTTCGTTTCATCCAATGAAGCTCCTGGAATCAACTATTTCAACAAAATGGTGTTTTTTGACTTTTGGTCAATTCTCAATTTACAATGGTGATAATGAGCTACCAACTTTCTATTTATAGACCTTTTTGGCCCCTATTTTGTCTTTTTTTGGACCCTTTTGTCATTTGCGCTAGCTTGAAAATAATTTACTATGGTTCTTGAGTTTCTCAGGGGATGTTACGATAAGTGTTACTTTGGGTATTGAGAAGTGTTTTGAGAGATGGGTCATTTTTAGAGGTCTTTTGGTAAAAAATCATTTTTCAACTTTGTGCATGTAAGATAGGATGCCAGCTCCACTTGTTGCACCTCGTTGTCTTTTTTTCTTTTCCATAGGATCGATCCCATGAAATTGCGACACTGAACCCTCACTCTTGCTCTAAAATTGTCGTAATTTAGTGGTAGAGCCTACCTTCACATGGTTTACCTAGGTAGATCTTGGTCACATTTTGGTGTCCATGCCGTCACTAATGACTATAGGCTTGGGATTCCTTACTATTTTTTCCTCATTACGAGTTCGAGCCTCATTTGCATGATTCATTATCACTCTTGACCTCACCCTTGGGACTCCCAAAACAAAACGGTTCTTGTTTTAAGCCCTTTTGAGACCCTCTAAACATGAAAATATTGCTGAGAGATATTGTTGCCCTTCACGCTGGCTAAACTAAAATTTGAAGGCAGGTCTGTCAGGTGGTATTTTACCCCTTTTTCGATCTGGATGGTCAAAAGTATGAACAAAGGTATACTCTAGAAGCCTTAGTTCTCTAGAAGAGTATTCTCAGGTATAGATTTAACCCTTTTTCTGGCATGAGAGACTAAAATTATGAAAAAGGAACCCCCCATGGAGTCCATAGTTATGCTCTTTTCAGACTCCCTAAAATTGAAAAGATAGCTGAGTGACCTTATTTCTTCACACTCGTTAAATTGGTCCAGAAGAACATCCCTTATGGAGTCCATAGTTAAGCTCTTTTCAGACTCCTTTTAGATGAAAAGATTGTCGAGTGATATTATCTTTGTCACACTCATTAAAATGATTTTGTATAGACATTTTTTCTGTGCTATTTTACCCCTTTTTCGAGCCGACTAGACTACCTTCGAAAAAGCTACCCCAGTGGAGTCTCCTTTTATGCTTTTTTCCAGACTCCCTAAAAATGAAAAATCGTCGAGCTTACCTTCTCCAGGCTTGTTAAAATTACATCGAAGGATGTTATCATTGTGTCTTATTAATTTCATTTGCATTCCTATGTCTTTGGCCTAATGTTGGCTCCATGTTTCTCTCAACTGAACCATCTAAAGCATGCCTTATACGTAAGGCTTGTAAAACTTTTCCTCTGTGTCTTGACACCTTGACCCATGGAGGATTTTTCTTGAGTGTCCTTTTCCTATATATGTCCCCTTTCTATGATCATCAATATGTTCCTTGCGTTTGGAACTAGTATGTATGTGGCACTCGACCCTCCTTTGTAATGTAGCATTCTTTGTTCTTTTTCAAACTTTCCAAGATTATTGAAAAAGACAAAAAAAATCAAATATACCCCAAAAAGAGGAAGGAAAAATTATTTTATGTTTGTTGACAACACAATGAGTCACCTTTGGACAAAGCACATCCTTCCGTTTGTTTGTCAATATCTAGGATTCAATATGAACTTAGGGATTTGTTCTCGCTACATAGAGTCGTGTCCTCCTCCATTTGGTTACCCTTCTAAACATTTGGAGAGTTCATGTTGCCTCCTACATCATGAACGTGTGCCAATTCCATGCTCCCTGAGTCTCATCTTTTGTCGTTCTTTTGTCCAAGGGAAGTATTACTAAACTTGAGTCTTCCCCTCTGTGGTTTTTCTCTTGTCCTCATTCCCAACCACCCCGAAAGACCAATCAATTCCTTGCTCAAAATCAATGAAGTTCTATGCATGATCATCAAGATCCTCTTGTCTGTTCCTGACACATCGTCGAAGACCTCTGGGTAGTGAAGTTGTACACTCATATTACACTCCTACCTGAGTTTTGAATATTTTGAAGTTGTTGCTCGAGCTCTGAATACCTCAGCTCCAACCATCGAACATAATTGGCTTCTTGAATATAGATACTATACATGTATATATTTTGATTTTTGAGATGTATATCCCCTGTGTACTGCTCATGGATACACTTTATATAGTTATATGACATTGATTTGCAGTGTATTTGATTGGAAGCCATGATTTTATTTCATCCTGAGCATGGGTAAGCCCGCCTCGGTGAGAAAAAATTGTTATTTTTGCAGATGGCACCTCCTGAACTCCAGTCCATGGGCTCACTCGTGTCGTAAAATGGTGAATATTTGTAATGTATTTCGGCCATCACAACTGAAATACATTACAAATCTAAAGCAGAGCTAACCATCTAAAGTATCCTACTTTTTATCACTATCCCAACATTACCCCACAATCATACATAAAAGACAAGAGAGAGGGATCCGATAGGCCTACCTTAAACTCTGCATTTGGTCTCGATCCCTTTGCGCTTGGTTGTTTCTTGACTGCAAATCTCCTCCCAAGGCTTACCTACATTCATCAAAAGACAAACAAGAAACTACAAGAATGCATTATACATATGGACTAGTGGGTTAGACATCATAAACAAGAAATGTAAACAAATCATATAAGTTTAAGACATCATTTGGCGAGATGGAAAAGGTACTTCTTTATATTAATCTCACAAAAGTCACTTAGAACATGAGACCAACACTGCTCCTCGAACTTGGTCCTAGGCTCCTCTTCACCATGCACCAACTGCTTCTACGTCTTCTTCTCCTCTCCAGTTCTCTCTTAGGGAAATTGTAATGGATTTGCAATTGGGGAAAAGGGGGATTGATAAAATGGGTAGAGTTTCTTTACTCTCGTGCTTCCCTTTGCAATGGGACCCTAACTGATATGGATTATTTTCGGTATGAAATGAGAGAGGAGATATAAAACATAAATATTTAGAGATATTGCAAGAGAGACAACAATATAACAAAGATATAGTGGAAATAACAAGAGTCATAGATATACAGTAATACATGATTTCTATTAATGAAATAAATGTATAGAGACTGTAAAATATAGAGTGAAAGACTCGCTAGAATGGTGGCATCTTATCTCTGAGAAGAGATGTGACGACCTCTTGAATCCGTGAGAATATGATTATTACAATGAGGCTCTAAGGGCCTTTTTAACAAAATTAAAATCCAAAACCCTAACCCCAGAAGATGAAAAGACAAAAGGTTTGTGGGCCTCGATGGGGGTAGTTGATACGTCAACTTCCTAAGGGAGTAACTTTGGCATATGATCTTCGTTTGAGGCACATGATAGCTCGTTGGAAAGATATATCTGAGAAATACAACTTTTGGGTGAGAAACATTGACTTACAATGTATGTTGCTCCCCATTTTCTTAAAAAAACATCGTTTAGGGCCTCAAAATGGCCTCGAAAGTTAAAAACTGCTAAAAATAGTAAATTACCAAAATTGACAGAAACATGTTTTGGGCTAGTTGGAGAAGGTGGGTGGCCACTGATATCCACCTGGATCAATCCTCCTTCCTTAGGAAGCAATGGTCTCCATTGTTTTGATCTCTCGGGGGAGAGGGAAAAACGATTGTTGAATCTGAATCTTGGTGAGTTGCTTGCCTTGCTAGAGACATTGTGCTACTTGGTTTGTTGAAGGTTGTCACAAACCTATTGTTGTAAGGGTTGGAACTTTTTAACCAGTCTAGATACATGAGATGATTGTGTGCAGAAGGAATCTTTTCATTTTTCTATAATCTTGTCGACCTACTTCTGTTGGATAGAAGGTGCTTGGGTCGAAGCTGTGGTGGTTGCAGTATCCTTCTTTTCACCTTTTGAACAGATTGTGAAGAAGTTGAATTTTGTAGTATGAGATACTACCTTGCGAGATTGTTTAGGTGGGGTAGTAGTTGGAACTACCTCTAGTATCTTGTAGAGATGACCCCCCAAAGTAACAATGACACTAGGGGTCGAGACTCATAGATAGCATGGTGTTTCCACATATATGGCTGGCCCAAGAAAACATCACAAACATCCAGTGGGGCAACATCACATAATACCTCATCCTTGAAGGTCTGGATGCCGTACAACAATAAACACTATTGGCTGACATGAAGATCTCATCCCTGCCGAAGCCACCTGATGTTGTATGACTGTGGGTGTGGTGTTGTTGACAATCCCAACTATTTGATGACCGTTGCTGAGATGAGGTTTTTTTGGCTTCCGCTATCAACAACAAAATGAAGCGGGGTCCCCTTCACCCACATCTGTGAATGAAAAAGGTGCTCCCTCTCTTTAGGATCTATTGGTTCTTCTAGTTGAATTGTTACGGTCACGACAATAGCAATGGGGTTTGCATCAATGATCTATCCTTTACCGGTATTTTCAGAATCAGATTCGAAATCAGGGTTCAGCTCCTTCTCTTTGATCTCATCCACCAATGATTTTTTTGAGCGATATTCATTGGTGTTGTGCCAGGGGATTTTGTGGAAATCACACCATTTTTCGGTCTCCTTCTTTGTCTTCCCATGACCCTTCTTTTCTTGTGGCTTGGACCGGTTTTTGGGAGACTGTTTGGTAGGGCCATCTTTGACATACCTTGGTTGTTGCGGATTTGTAGACCCGAACTCCCATTTTTTATGGTGCTTAAACTTCTTCTCGATTTTAACAGCATATCGATAAGCAACACTAAGTGATGAGATGTCCAAGAAATCCATTTCAGTTTGGATGTGTCTATGTAGAGCCCCATGGTATTTCATAACCAAATGTCATTCAGAGTCCTTAATACCCATCTTGGTGTGAAAGGTATGGAAGGTATTGGTGAACTTAGAAACTACTTGGCCCCTCTCTTGTCACAATGTGTTCCATCTCATGTACTGGTCCTCATAGTTTCCAACAGGGTAATATTGTTCCTTTGTCGCATCCAAAAAAAAAATCTCAAGTGGGATCGACCCCATATATTCCAAAATCCTCTGTGAAACTCTGCTCCCAGTAAGTTTCCCACTAATGTTTGACATGGGGGAGAGCCTTAAGGAGTGTGAAGGTGATCTTTTCCTTGTCGAAAAAATTATGAACAAAGAAATAACCTTCTAGCAGATTTAAATACGGGAATATAAAAATTAACCGGTACCTTGAAAGGCGAGGTGCCTCCAAAGTGGTTGCTTGATGAAGATGCGCCTGATGCTATCAGGAGGCGTTGAAGGAAGTGGGAAAAATTCTCCATCATTTCATCCCTCTGTCATGTGAGAGCTTGCTCAAGCAACAGACTGATAGAATTGTCCGCTCCGTCGTTTTTATTTTCTTCCACCATTGAGGGTTTCTTGGGTGTGTGAGAGAGATTGTCCTCAAGAGAGACAAGTTTGAGACCCAAATTTCTATACTCAGACCTCGTTGGGGACATGCACTGAAAATGATCAAGAGCATCCTTCTCTGATACCACTGATCCATGTTATTTTCGGTACGAAATGAGAGCGGAGATATAACACATAAATATTTAGAGATATTGCAAGAGAGACAAAAATATAATAGAGATATAGTCGAAATAACAAGAGTCATAGATATACAGTAATACGCAATTTCTATTAATGAAATAAATGTACAAAGACTGTAAAATACATAGTGAAAGACTCGCTAGAATGGTGGCATCTTATCTCTGAGAAGAGATGTGATGGCTACTTGCATCTGTGAAAACATGATTATTACAATGAGGCTCTAAGGGCCTTTTTAACAAAAGTAAAATCCAAAACCCTAACCCCGAAAGATGAAAAACCAAAAGGTTTGTGGACCCTGATGGGGGTAGTTGATACGTCAACTTCCCAGGGGCTTAACTTTGGCATACGATCTTCGTTTGAGGTGCACGATAGCTCGTTGGAAATATCTATCTGAGAAATATAACTTTTGGGTGAGAAACATTGATCTACAATCCATGTTGCTCCCCGGTTTCTCAAAAAACATCATTTAGGGCCTCAAAATGGCCCCATAAGTTAAAAATTGCTAAAAATAGTAAATTACCAAAATTGCCAGAAACATGTTTTGGGCCAGTTGGAGAAGGTGGGTGGACACCAATATCCACATGGATCACCAACCCCTTCTTTTATAGGCCAAAAGGGATAGTAACGGTTTGGGTGACTGGTTATGGGCAGTCAAACGATTAATTAGCATCCCAGAAACCAATATCCTATGCAAATTTTCACTTTTCATGATATTCTGTGAGTGTAAGTAGGCTGTAGTGGGTCAACAGGTGTGTGTACATGAGTAGTAGTGGTGTAGGGCGCGTAAACCTTCAAAGAAATGGTTTTTTGAATAGCTTGTTCAATGATGGCTTGGAAAAGATAGCAAGTTAGATGGCCTGATGCCAGGTATTCATGTTTGGTGCAATTTAGGGTTATAACATCGAGGGGCCTGATGGTGAATACGTCGATGATCATCTCAAGAGAGGTGGGGTCCAAATTTCTATGTTTGAAGGTAGACAAGGAGATCATCGTACCAGGGATCATCGGAGGGGATGTAGAAGAGGTGTTCGTCGGGGAAGTCCATATTGATGGATGAACTAGTAGTATATGAGGGAAATGTCATAATGATTTTGGCAAGGATGAGGGATTTATTTCTCTTGGGTATTGAAAATTCGAGTTCGTACTCCTGAAGGATGATGATCCACCAGGAAAATTTACCATTAATTTGTCGGCGACTGAGAAAGTATTGCATGGGGTTGGAATCTGCCAACACTTTGGTAGTGAGAAGAAGGATGTAATGGCGCAATTTCTGGACTGCGAGGACAACCACAAGGCTGAGTTTCTCTTTGTGATTTTACTTCAGGGGTGGTCCTAGAAGATTTTTACTAATATAGTAAATTACATGCTCGTGACCATCATCCCCTAGCTCGATGAGAACTCCTGCTACTGAGACAACTGAGGGTGATAAGTAGAGGATGTAGTCGTGATCATATTTCGGTGGACTAATCAAAGGGGCATTGGAGAGCACTTCCTTTAAATCATCAAAATCTATTTGGGCATGTTCATCCCATTGGAATGGGATATCGTGAGACAATAAGAGAAGGAAACTTTATGCATGAGTGGCTTAATCTGGGACAAAGCGGTGTAAAAGGTTATCTCTTCCTTGTAGGCTCTATAGTTGGCATAAATTCTGAGGTGGTGGAATTTCTGTGATGGCTTGGACCTTGAGGGGGTATACAGTGATGCCATGTTGGGAAACGATGAACCCAGGGAGGCATCCAGTGGTGACACATAATACACACTTGAGGGGGTTCAATAGGATGTTGTACTGACGACACCTTTGAAAGACAACTAGTAAGTCATATATATGTTGAGTGTGATGGGTGTTCTATATGCACTAAAAACCCTCAATTAAATTTTCAACCTGGGGTAAGTAAACTTAGAGTTGTAGAAATATATATGCCAAGGTAGAAGGGCTTGTAGTATATTCTAACTAAGGAAGTGGCTATCTAATAGCTGATCTATTGAATCAAATACTACTAATGATCAAAACCCTACTAAGAAATTCAAACTATTTACCCTAACTAACCTTTGGACCAAGGATCGATGGATAGTTCTAAGAAAACAAATGAAAACACTACTTAAAGAAAACTAGTTCAATCATAATAATAATAAAAATAAAACTATTTAAGCATAACAGTAAGAAAAAGAAAATTATTCATCTAATAAACAAATAGCAACAACAAACTACTTCAACTAGCCTACTTAAATTTAATAAGAAACTATCCTATGAAAGCAAGAAAATAGACAAGCAAGAAACTAACCTGTTAAAGAAAGTAAACAACTAACTAGCCTAGGATGAGTTCTATAGCAAGTAAACTAATCAATAAGCAACTAATTAAACTAATAAATGAGTGAACTCTATTCTTAAACTAATATTCACAACTATTTCTAATTTACAAAAGGAAATCTATTAAATTGAAAGCATTATGATCAAAAAAGAAATTAACAACTAATCTCTATGGTAAGCAAACTACTCTTTAACCTACCAAAGCAAAAGATTATCTATCCTACAAAAGAAAGAAAACTATCTCCTAAGCTATGAAAGCAAGAAAACTAGCTTCTAAGCTATGAAAGCAAGAAAACTATCTTCTAATCTATGAAAACTCAAATATAGTGTTGATGGTTATGTGAATGTATCTGGTGTCTTATAATATCACAATGGCACTTAACAATGAAAGATAATTCAAGAGGGATAAACTCGATATTTACTTCAATAGAAAAGTGAAAAGTGTGAATTAGGCAATCCAGTGAGAACTTGGCCATTATGGAAACAACATCAATTATCCTACATATCCATGTGATTGTTCAATCATGCATTAACCATTAACAATATAAAGATACTATTCTATGAATTTTAATTGCACTCTATACTACTTTAAGCAAACTCATACTACACTAAACTCAATATTTAACTATGAATTGAAATTGCAACCTATATCTAAGAAAGAAATTGCATGAAGTAAGCTAAACTAGTTCTATTTGACAATTCAATTTGCAAAAAGAGAAAATACTCATAAACATAAATTAAACACTATTCTAGCATATGACAAGTAATGAAATGAGTAAACTATCTAACAACTAGATAAGAAAAAACTAAACAGTATTTGGATGAGCAATCTAGAAATGAAAACTAACACTATCACTATCCATCCACCGAAGCCCTGTCAAACAAATCATAAACTAAACTTTGTTTTAAACTCTGTTTTAAACTTTATTTTAAACTTTATTTTAAACTCTATTTCAGCAGAAAGAAATTCTAATCTACTATCTAATCACACACACGGTTAGTATCTAATATTGCAATCTTTATTCTACTAACTAAAGATTCATTGCATATTAACAATATTCCTCATAATAACCTACAAAACTAAATTAAACCAATTAAATCACTAAATTAAACCAATTAAATCACAAACAACAATTTATATAACAAAGAAGCAAAATGACAATTCATATATAGGAAAATAAATAAAAAGACATCTACGCTATCTAATTCAAAAGAAAACTCATTAAATAGTTACCCAGACTATTGGTGCCCCCCCCAACAAGTGATGGTTACTCTTCAAAGGCGCACCACAAACTTCAACAACATGAATTAACCATTGGAACTAAAAACATAGTCTTTACACAATTCAGGAAAAATGAAAATGGAAAAACAGAGCTAAGTTGTCTTTGTCTCTAACTCTCTATTGCTTAACTTATTAACTATTCTCTGACCACTGAGATGGTATTTATAAGTTTTACAAGCTGAGAGGTCGACCACAGGAAGGGTCGACCCTCTGTAAAAACAACAAATCACATTTAATTCACTCTAACTGCCGGTGGCTTCTAGAAATGAGGTGAGCCAATAATCTCCCAATTTAACAACCCAAATCGATTTTTCAAGAGTTCAGTAGCTGGAGGCGATGAGCACGAGAAAATCCCATTTCGTCTACCACTGGAAGGGTTGACCCTCTCTAAAAACAACAAATCACATTTAATTCACTCTAACTACTAGTGGCTTCTAGAAATGAGGTGAGCCAATAATCGCCCAATGTAAGAACCCAAATCGATTTGTCAAGATTTTAGTAGCTGGAGGCCACGAGCATGAGAAAAACCCATGTCTCTAATTCACCCATCATTGGCCACCAATACCATAACTGCCAAATCACCCATCATTTTTTTGCAGGATGAAGTGTCAAACAGAGTGCCGGACGAAGTGTCAGATGGAGTACCGGACTCAGTGTCAGATGGAGTACCAGACTAAGTGCCAAAAGAAAAAACAAGCTGCGATTTTTCCCTGTAACATACAAAACATGAATTAGTTTCCTGGGATCATAAAAACATATTGATTTAAACTCCAAATCATCGCAAAACATGAATTATGCATACCTAGTGTGGATCATAGAAATTTGACACAAAATCTCTTCAAAAAATTCTTCAAAACATGAAAAATCATATACAAATTTGGAAAAAATGATCTAATCAACGTCATAAAATCAATCATGTCATGAGCCCAGCATTACCCCCACACCTAAGATTTTTCAGGTCCCACTGCAAACAAAACGAAATTTCCCTTCATGACTAAACTTGCGAAGGAGGGAGTGGATTAACTTTAGAAGATTGTCCTTCTTGCCTGGGGATTTTCTCTTGGGCCTTTTGTGATGTTTCAATTGCATCCAAAGACTATTATTAGTGGCATTCATATCATCAACCCAACATTGTAGAGAATTGATATTGGCTTCTACGGAAACGTTATCATGGCGTAAATAATGACTCTATGTTTCATGCTATCTAAGTTTTAACTAGAGGGTTTGGAGTTTTCGGAGGCTTTTAATGACATGTGAGGAAGATTTGAGATGTATATTATACCCTTTATCCTTTAAACCATGCAAAACAACATTTTTACCTCTGCAAAATTAGTTCCAAAAGTGATTTCCCAGAAGCACAACAATTATGGCCTACAGAACTTGTGAAAAATAGGTATCAAAGTGACACCTGTCACTACACGAAAATAACTGTTGTGTAACAAAAGAGAGAGGTTTTTGTCTTTGAATATTTCCTTGATAAAAACCTCTATTGGTTTTCAAAATTTTACTTCCAATTGTTAGGAAAACACGAAAAGAAAACATGACTAAAACAGGAAAAACAAAGTGGTTTATTTTCTGAAAAACTAGGCCTCTAAGAGAATTGAATATATCCCAAACCATAATGTATATTCAAAAACTGAGAGAGGTTATTGTTTTTGAATATTTTATTGATAAAAAAATCTCTTTTGTTTCAAAAACAATTTCCCATTTGTTCATAATCCAATCTTGAAGTTTGTTACTCTGAAATTATAGAAACGCAACATGCTCTCAGCAGAAACGTCGTGTGGTATTTGAGAGGGTTTTCGGAGGCCTTTTTTGGGAAATTAACTCTTGTGTAACAACTGATAGTTTTTTTTTTTTTGAATATTTCCTTGATAAAAACCTCTCTTGGTTTTCAAAAATTCACTTCCATTTGTTAGGAAAACACGAGAAGAAAACATGACTAAAATAGAAAAAATAGAGTGTTTTATTTTTTGAAAAATGAGGCCTCTAAGAGAATTGAATATATCCCAAACCATAACGTATATTAAAAGAATAATATAGGTTATTGTTTCTGAATATGTTATTGATAAAAACCTCTCTTGTGTTTCAAAAATAGTGTCCCATTTGTTCATAATACAAGATTGAAGTTGGTTACTCACAAATTAGAGAAACGCGGTGTGCTCTTAGCAGAAATGCAATGTGGTCTTTGAGAGGGTGTTTGGAGGCCTTACCAAAGGCATTTTGGGATGAAAGTGGTATGTTTGGAAATTGTATGATTTATTACACACAATGGAACCATCAAGCACTGCAAATGCCTTCTCCAAACCTCTAAAAAACTGACTTTAAGTCAAGTTGTCCAAATGTGCAGAAACCCTCCTATATCGATTGTATTTGGGGAATTTATCACAAATAATAACACCTGTGCAGAACATGAAGGCGGTTTTTGTTTATAGGTCTATTATTGACAAAAACCTCTCTCAATTTTGTCAAATTCATCTTTGTTAATTCATAAACTAATTTTGAAGTAGA
>JASDQU011247749.1:16704-28829 GCA_032191745.1 Picea mariana
TAACACTATCACTATCCATCCACCGAAGCCCTGTCAAACAAATCATAAACTAAACTTTGTTTTAAACTCTGTTTTAAACTTTATTTTAAACTCTATTTTAAACTCTGTTTCAGCAGAAAGAAAGTCTAATCTACTATCTAATCACACACACAGTTAGTATCTAATATTGCAATCTTTATTCTACTAACTAAAGATTCATTGCATATTAACAATATTCCTCATAATAACCTGCAAAACTAAATTAAACCAATTAAATCACAAACAACAATTTATATAACAAAGAAGCAAAATGACAATTCATATATAGGAAAATAAATAAAAAGACATCTACGCTATGTAATTCAAAAGAAAACTCATTAAATAGTTACCCAGACTATTGGTGCCCCCCCCAACAAGTCATGGTTACTCTTCAAAGGCGCACCACAAACTTCAACAACATGAATTAACCATTAGAACTAAAAACACAATCTTTACACAATTCAGGAAAAATGAAAATGGAAAAACAGAGCTAAGTTGTCTTTGTCTCTAACTCTCTATTGCTTAACTTATTAACTATTATCTGACCACTGAGATGGTATTTATAAGTTTTACAAGCTGAGAGGTCGACCACAGGAAGGGTCGACCCTCTCTAAAAACAACAAATCACATTTAATTCACTCTAACTGTCGGTGGCTTCTAGAAATGAGGTGAGCCAATAATCTCCCAACTTAACAACCCAAATCGATTTTTCAAGAGTTTAGTAGTTGGAGGCGATGAGCATGAGAAAAGCCCATGTCGTCTACCACTGGAAGGGTTGACCCTCTCTAAAAACAACAAATCACATTTAATTCACTCTAACTACCAGTGGCTTCTAGAAATGAGGTGAGCCAATAATCGCCCAATGTAAGAACCCAAATCGATTTGTCAAGATTTTAGTAGCTGGAGGCCACGAGCATGAGAAAAACCCATGTCTCTAATTCACCCATCGTTGGCCACCAATACCATAACTGCCAAATCACCCATCATTTTTGTGTAGGATGAAGTGTCAGACAGAGTGACGGACGAAGTGTCAGATGGAGTACCAGACTCAGTGTCAGATGGAGTACCAGACTAAGTGCCAAAAGAAAAAACAAGCTGCAATTTTTCCCTGTGACATACAAAACATGAATTAGTTTCTTGGGACCATAAAAACATATTGATTTAAACTCCAAATCTTCGCAAAACATGAATTATGCATACCTAGTGTGGATCATAGAAATTTGACACAAAATCTCTTCAAAAAATTCTTCAAAACATGAAAAATCATATACAAATTTGGAAAAAATGATCTAATCAACGTCATAAAATCAATCATATCATGAGCCCAACATTACCCCCACACCTAAGATTTTTCAGGTCCCACTGCAAACAAAACAAAATTTCCCTTCATGACTAAACTTGCGAAGGAGGGAGTGGATTAACTTTAGAAGATTCTCCTTCTTGCCTGGGGATTTTGTCTTGGGCCTTTTGTGATGTTTCAATTGCATCCGAAGACTATTATTAGTGGCATTCATATCATCAACCTAACATTGTAGAGAATTCATATTGGCTTCTACGACAACGTTATCATGGTGTACATAATGACTCTATGTTTCATGCTATCTAAGTTTTAACTAGAGGGTTTGGAGTTTTCGGAGGCTTTTAATGACATGTGAGGAAGCCTTGAGATGTATATTATACCCTTTATTCTTTAAACCATGCAAAACAACATTTTTACCTCTGCAAAATTAGTTCCAAAAGTGATTTCCCAGAAGCACAACAATTATGGCCTACAAAACTTGTGAAAAATAGGTATCAAAGTGACACCTGTCACTACACGAAAATAATTGATGTGTAACAAAAGAGAGAGGTTTTTGTCTTTGAATATTTCCTTGATAAAAACCTCTATTGGTTTTCAAAATTTCACTTCCAATTGTTAAGAAAACACAAAAAGAAAACATGACTAAAACAGGAAAAACAAAGTGTTTTATTTTCTGAAAAACTAGGCCTCTAAGAGAATTGAATATATCCCAAACCATAATGTATATTCAAAAACTGAGAGAGGTTATTGTTTTTGAATATTTTATTGATAAAAAAATTGCTTTTGTTTCAAAAATAATTTCCCATTTGTTCATAATCCAATCTTGAAGTTCGTTACTTTGAAATTACAGAAACGCAACATGCTCTCAGCAGAAACGTCGTGTGGTATTTGAGAGGGTTTTCGGAGGCATTTTTTGGGAAATTAACTCCTGTGTAACAACTAATAGATTTTTTTTTTTTGAATATTTCCTTGATAAAAACCTCTCTTGGTTTTCAAAAATTCACTTCCAGTTGTTAGGAAAACACGAGAAGAAAACATGACTAAAACAGAAAAAACAGAGTGTTTTATTTTCTGAAAAATGAGGCCTCTAAGAGAATTGAATATATCCCAAACCATAACGTATATTAAAAAGAATAAGATAGGTTATTGTTTCTGAATATGTTCTTGATAAAAACCTCTCTCGTGTTTCAAAAATAATGCCCCATTTGTTCATACTACAAGCTTGAAGTTGGTTACTCACAAATTAGAGAAATGCAGTGTGCTCTTAGTAGAAACGCAATGTGGTCTTTGAGAGGGTTTTTGGAGGCCTTCCCAGAGGCATTTTGGGATGAAAGTGGTATGTCTGGAAATTGTATGATTTATTACACACAATGGAACCATCAAGCACTGCAAATGCCTTCTCCAAACTTCTAAAAAAATGACTTTATGTCAAGTTGACCAAATGTGCATAAACCCTCCTATATCGATTGTATTTGGGGAATTTATCACAAATAATAACACCTATGTAGAACATGAAGGCAGTTTTTGTTTATTGGTCTATTATTGAAAAAAGCCTCTCTCAATTTTGTCAAATTCATCTTTGTTAATTCATAAACCAATTTTGAAGTAGAAATTTAACCAAAACAATCATTTGAAAATTTATGACAAGGAATGATGACATGACCATGATAAAAATGTATGACCTTGGATGAGTGGAGGGAGTAGTAATGACACCTAGACACACCAATGACCATTTTACAACCAAGAGATGTCAAATTTTATTTGAGAATTTTATTTTGAAAATATAACAAATTGACCGAATAACCCTTTCAATCACATGAAAGAGTAAAGTTGATCACTGGTGGTTGACAGAACTGACAAATACTAACAAAAGGCTTGGTTTGTACTGGTAGGCATGGTGAACATGAGAATTTTATTGCATGTCATTGATATGCAACGATTCAAGCAATTGTTCCTCTTTTCATAAGCTTGTAATATAGATGGCGGTGAGTATTTAGTAGTTCTTATTGCTCTGTATTTGTCACAAAGAGTAGTTAAGTATAAGCAATCTTCTATAGAATAAACATAAAAAATTCTAGTCTTGATTGTAAGATGAGGTTTTGAAAATTGGTAAATGAACTCATCCCACATTTTCTCCTATTTTTCCAACTCGGCTAAGACAAGTAGTTTGATAAGGCCATGGTGAAATAGGTTATTATGGGGATTGGTTGCATTATTCCTCACTTGGGAAGACATCTGCTCAAGAATCTTTAAGAAGTAAAAGGGAAAATTCAATGTCTTATTGAACTGAAAGTGAGATAATAATCAAAAGTGACAGGCTTTAAAGATGAAATATCTACCTTCACATGTGATCAATATGGTGATGACTATGAGAGGGTTTATTAGGTCCTCTTTTATCCACTCTTTGGAGTATCCCTTAGCTCCATAGATGTTCTGAAATTTAGGTTTGAAAACCCTGTTATAGCTTTCTCTTGGCAACTAGTGGTGTTTAAACCAACGGTCTCCAACTCTTTGGAGATTTGTGGCTAAGACAATTGATTCCTCAGAGACGACAGACACAATGAATAGAAGTAGACGAAGGCTAAGGGTGTTCCATTATTAATTTTTTTCCATAGTGCTCACACAATCTGTTCCTCTATCTCGCATTCTATAAGGCATGTAATCATAACTCTGTAATGAATAGTTTGTAACGAAAATAAACTAGTTAAGTGGTTTGTTAAGGAAATGTAAAACAATTTATAACACACAGGGAATTGGCATTTCAAAAATAAAATAACTTTTGATATAATAGCCTGTATTATGAAAACAATACACATAAAGTTTTACAAAGATTTACTGGTTCTAGGCAATGTTATCATTTGTCAACTCATGAACCCCTCCCCCACACCTAAGTATTGTGACACCTTACAATAAAAATTATAGAAAACTAGTCAGTTCTCCCAATAGCCGAATATTTACAGCTTGTTAAGTGTAGAGATAATTTTCACAGATTGGTCTGACAAGACAGTTAAAAGATGGCCCCACCTATAGGATAAGAGATCCTATATATAGATAAGAAGCGATAGGAAAAAAAAATTCAAGATAGTCTCAGAGCTAGTTCCCAATGGAAATTTTATGGTTTTCATTAACCTTAGCTTACCCATACATACTTCATGTCATCTTTGTCTAAAAGTAATGTCATACCTCAAGACAAGTTTAAATTTATTATTTATTTTTGTCAGATTGCCATCCTTGCTAGCTATAATGCCCTGCTGCCAGCAAGGATGTTCAATACTCTGACGGGTTTACCTAGTCATACCATAGGCTGGTACCCGCTCCCAGCATACCTGCTCAGTATCCCGACAGGTTAGCCTCTTACACCCTCAGAGACTATCTCTCCATCTTTTAAGATTTTAGTATAAGATTTTATGCAAGAAGATGGGGGGACAACTCTGAAAACAACTTTTTCTTTCTTTTTATTTGGATGGTATATATGTTGGAGGATGAATTTCCATTATATATATTCCTTAGTGATTGTCTTGATGTAAGGGGTACTTAAGCAGATGTATCATATCTAAAGATATGATATAATCAAGATATTTAGTGTGTAGCAGATGGTACCATTGAGAAAGAGCAAAAATGTATCTCTAGGCTCAACTCACTTTCTTCTTTTGTAATTTATTGTGATGTTTCTGTGGCTAACCACTAATCACACCTCCTTGTTACTTTTTAATAAATATACTTTACTTACTTACTTAGTTTTCTTGGGGAAACTGTACGAGAGACCTGTAATCTTGATGGTTACACTATCACTTCCTTATATAGTGGTGAATATTTTCAAGAGCAACTGCTTTTTTAGAATGCCTTAATAAAACAAAGATGAACATCTTTGCAAAAATATGGCTAATTACAACAAGTCAATATTCATTTGATGCTTAGCAAACAATAGGGTTCAAGTGTAACAATGTTTTGAAGAAAAAACCTTCTTTTATATTTCCTTGAACTGTCCACTCCTAGTGAGATAAATACCTACAGAAATATCTAGAATTGCTTATAAAAAACCACACTCTAAAATATCAAAAAATAATGAGATCAATGAGATCAAGTCACTGGAACATGTATCTCATAGTTATTTTATTAAAATAAAATGTAAAATGAGGTTGCATTAGACTTTAAGCTAAAATAACAACATGGAGCTTTTATTTATTATCCTTCCATACCTAAAAAGAAAGGAAAATCTTTATTCAAGTGTAAAAACTTTTCCAATATAACCATGTGCGAAGCAAGATAAGAAACATACTCATATCCGCATAAGAAAAATTTACCGCAGTGATTACCTGGATATGAAGAACCAACCAACCTACTTGTTTTGGCATCATAAGGTGTTGAAGAAGAGAATAGTATTGTGGCATGTTGACCTCTTGAAACCAAATTTCAATGTAATCTTGATGTTCATCAATAGTAGTTTATATCCTTTCATTCATCATTTTATGTGGATCCTTTTCTTCTGGATGATTGATTTCTGAAGTACATAAAAGATCTATTGAGATGGATGTTGACAAATCCTCAATCGCAGGTCTTAGTGATTTCTCTCCACTATATTTAGTCCATAATTTTTCAGCTTCCTTCACATTTTGGCAAGGAAAATCATTTTTTATCTCATAGGACCTTGATTCTTCTAATATTTCCGGAGAGGTAAAGAAGTTCTTGACTATTCACAAGATGTGTTCTTCCTAAAAATAAGACATCCCAGCTGTTTCTAGGATTTGACTGAGTCCTTCTAAACTAATGGTCACATTTGAATTCATTCTCCTGGTGGTGGTAAGGAAACAAAGGTTGTGTTGTTTGGTTCTGCAGAGGGCTTGAGTGGTGTTGCCTCATGTACCACTATTGCTAATGCTTCAACTTTTTTTCTATAGTGCTCCATGTTTTAATCTCTTCAGAGACTGCTTTAGCTCTTTGGGTTGAGCTAGATCCTGTTGTTCAGTATCAGTCTGCGGAGTTTATGAGTGGAACTTTCCTTCCCCAAAAAAGTTCAGAAGGAACCTACCTTTAATGTATCTACCTTTTGGGTCTCTAGGTATGTTAATGAAAGAAAGAAAAATGAAAAATAATAAACTACCATTGGGTTTGGGGGAACCTGCTATAGAAGATGCGTAGGTTCTTACCTCTCATCTTAAATTTCCCCTACCACCAAACTAATGTTAAGGTTTAGAAATGATCTATTTCCTAACTATTTCCTAGCTTGAGACAACTCCTCAACAACAATGCCAAAAATTATGGGTATTCTATATGAACTAAAAACACACTAAAAACCCTCAATTAAATTGTCAACCTGGGGTATGTAAACTTAGAGTTGTAGCAATATATATGCCAAGGTAGAAGGGTTGGTAGTATAGTCTAACTAAGGAAGTGGCTATCTAATGGATAATCTATTCAAGAAAATACTACTAATGATCAAAGCCCTACTAAGAAATTCAAACTATTCACCCTAAGTAACCTTTGGAGCAAGGATCGATGGATAGTTCTAAGAAAAAAAATGAAAGCACTACTTAAAGAAAACTAGTTTAATCATAATAATAATCAAAAGAAAACTATTTAAGTATAACAATAAGCAAAAGCATATTATTCATCTAATAAAAAATAGCAACAACAAACTACTTCAACTATCCTACTTAAATTCAATAAGCAACTATCCTATGAAAGAAAGAAAATAGACAAGCAAGCAACTAACCTATTAAATCAAGTAAACAACTAACTAGCCTAGGAKGAATTCTACAGCAAGTAAACTAATTAATAAGCAACTAATTAAACTAATAAAAAAGTGAACTCTATTCTTAAACTAATCTTCACAACTATTTCTAATTTACAAAAGGAAATCTACTAAATTGAAAGCATTAYGATAAAAAAAACAATTAACAACTAATCTCTATGGTAAGCAAACTACTMTTTAACCTACCAATGAAAAAGACCATCTATCCTACAAAAGTAATAAAACTAYCTCCTAAGCTATGAAARAAAGAAAACTATCTTCTAAGCTATGAAAGMAAGAAAACTATCTTCTAATCTATGAAAACTCAAATATAGTGTTGATGGTTGTGTRRATGTCTCTGGTGTCTTATAATATCACGACGGCACTTAAAAATCAAAGATAATTCAAGAGGGATAAACTCAATATTGACCTCAATAGCAAAGTGAAAAGTGTGAATTAGGCAATCTAGTGAGAAATTAGCCATTATGGAAACAACATCAATTATCCTGCATATCCATGTGATTGTTCAATCATGCATTAACCATTAACAATATAAAGATACTATTCTATGAATTTTAATTGCACTCTATACTACTTTAAGCAAACTCATACTACACTAAACTCAATATTTAACTATGAATTGAAATTGCAACCTAGATCTAAGAAAGAAATTGTATGAAGTAAGCTAAACTAGTTCTATTTGACAATTCAATTTGCAAAAAGAGAAAATACTCATAAACATAAATTAAACACTATTCTAGCATATGACAAGTAATGAAATGAATAAACTAGATAACAACTAGATAAGAAAAAACTAAACAGTAATTGGATGAACAATCTAGAAATGAAAACTAACTCTATCACTATCCATCCACCGAAGCCCTGTCAAAGAAATCATCAACTAAACTCTGTTTTAAACTTTATTTTAAACACTATTTTAAACTATGTTTTAGCGGAAAGAAAGTCTAATCTACTATCTAATCACACATGGGTTAGTATCTAATCTTCCAAGCTTTATTCTACTAACTAAAGAGTCATTTTATATTAACAAGATTCCTCATAATAACCTGCAAAACTAAATTAAACCAATTAAATCACAAACAACAATTTATATAACAAAGAAACAAAATGTCAATTCATATATAGGAAAATAAATAAAAAGACATCTATGATATCTAATTCACAAGAAAATTCATTAGATAGTTAGCCAGACTGCTGATGGCCCCCCCAATAAGTCATGGTTGCTCTTCAAAGGCGCACCACAAACTTCAACAACACGAATTCAACATTAAAACTAAAAACGTAGTCTTTACACAATTCTGGCAAAATGAAAATGGAAAAACAGAGCTAAATTGTCTTTATCTCTAAATATCTATTGATGAACTTCTTAACTATTGTCTGACCACTAAGGTGGTCTTTATAAGTTTTACAAGTTGAGAGGTCAACCACTAGAAGGGTCAATCACATTTAATTCACTCTAACTATCGGTGGCTTCTAGAAATGAAGCGAGCCAATAATCGCCCAAGGTAACAACCCAAATCATGTTGTCAAGAATTTAGTAGTTGGAGGCCACAACGAGAAAAACCCATGTATCTGATTCTCCCATCACTGGCTGCCAATACCATAACCGCCAAATCGCCCATCGTTTTTGTGTACGATGGAGTGGCAGACAGAGTGTCCGATGGAGTACTGGACTGAGTGTCGGATGGAGTAGTGGACTAAGTGTCAGATGGAGTACCAAACTGAGTGTCGAAAAAAAAAACAAGCTATGATTTTTCCCTATGACATACAAAACATGAATTAATTTTGGGATCATAAAAACATACTAATTTAAAATCTAAATCATCACAAAACATGAATTATGCATACTTGGTGTGGATCATAGCAATTTGACACAAAACCTCTTCACAAAATTCTTCAAAACATGAAAATGCATATACAGATTCATAAAAAAGGATTTAATTAACGTCATAAAATCAATCATATCATAGGCCCAACATTACCCCCACACCTAAGATTTTGCAGGTCCGACTGCAAACAAAACGAAATTGCCCTTCATGACTAAACTTGCGAAGCATGGAATGGATTAGCTTTAGAAGCTTCTCCCTCTTGCCTGAGGGATTTTGTCTTGGGCCTTTTATGATGTTTCAATTGAATCCAAAGACTATTATTGGTGGCAGTCATATCATTAACCTAACGCTGTAGAGAATTCATCTTGGCTTGTAGGACAATGTTATCATGGCGTAAATGATGACTCAGTGTTTCATGCTATCTAAGTTTGAACTGGAGGGTTTAGAGTTTTTGGAGGATCTTTTTGACATTTGAGGAAGCCTTGAGATGTATATTATACCCTTTATCCTTTAAACCATGCAAAACAACATTTTTACCTCTACAAAATTAGTTCCAAAAGTGATTTTCCAAAAGCACAACAATTTTTTCCTGGAAAACTTGTGAAAAATAGGTATCAAAGTGACACATGTAACTACAAGACAATAAATCATGTGTAAAAAAAGAGAGAGGTTTTTGTTTTTGAATATTTCCTTGATAAAAACCTCTATTGATTTTCAAAAATTCACTTCTAGTTGTTAGGAAAACACGAAAAGAAAACATGACTAAAACAGGAAAAACAAAGTGTTTTATTTTCTGAAAAACTAGGCCTCTAAGAGAATTGAATATATCCCAAACCATAATGTATATTCAAAAAATGAGAGAGGTTATTCTTTTTGAATATGTTCTTGATAAAAACCTCTCTTGTGTTTCAAAAATAATTTCCCATTTGTTCATAATCCAAGTTTGAATACTTTGAAATTACTAAAACACAACGTGCTCTGAGCAGAAATGCAGTGTGGTCTTTGAGAGGGTTTTTTGAGGCCTTTTTTGGGATGAAAGTGGTATGGTTGGAAATTGTGAGATTTCTTCTACACAATGGAACCATCAAGAACTGCAAATGCCTTCTCCAAACCTCTGAAAAACTGACTTGAAGTCAAGTTGTCCAAATGCATAGAAACCCTCCTATAGAAACTGCATTTCGAGAATTTATCTCAAATATTAACACTTGTGCATAAAATGATGGAGGTTTTTGTTTCTGTTTCTATTATTGACAAAAACCTCTTTCAATTTTGTCAAATTCATCTTCCTTAATTGATAAACCAATTTTGAAGTAGAAATTTAACCAAGACAATCATTTGAAAATTTATAACAAGGAATGATGACATGACCATGATGAAAATTTATGACCTTGGATGATTGGAGGGAGTAGTAATGACACCTAGACACATGAATGACCATTTTACAACCAAGAGATGTCAAATTGTATTTCAGAATTTTATTTTGAAAATATAACAATTTGACCTAATAACCCTATCAATTAGATGAAAGAGTAAATTTGATCATTGGTGACTGACATAACTAACAGATACTAACAAAAGGCTTGGTTTTCACTGGTAGGCATGGTGAACAGGAGAATTTTTATTTCCTATCATTGATCTATAATAATTCAAACAATTGTTCCTCTTTTCATAAGCTTGTAATACAGATGGCAGTAAGTATTTAGCAGTTGTTATCCCTTTGTATTTGTCACAGATAGTAGTTAAGTATAAGCAGTATTCTATAACATAAACATAAAAAATGCACAGTAAGCTTATAACACACACAATGATATCAACAGTATACAATTTAGCATACCAATACAAACAACTATTGATATAATATCCCAAGACATTGTAAAACATAGTATGACAAAATTTTGACAGAAATCCTACCTCCTCTTCTCATGGGTTTGCTATACAAATAGGAAACACTTATCATTTTTTATCTCAGGAAACTTCCCACAGACCAAGGATATGGAACGTCCTTGTGCCATAAATTAGCAATAGGATTTTTATTCTTCTTGCCTGCTGAGGCTGCAGAGCTATCAACAAGTTTCTTGGACTTTTGGTCTGGTAAAGGAATATCTTGAGCATGAGGGTTTGGGTGAGTAATAGTCCCTAGATCAAGAGTCTTCTTTCTAGTCTTGATTTTAATATGAGGGTTTTCAAATTGGCAAATGAACTCATCCCACATTTTCCCTTGTTTTTCCAACTCGACTAAGACAAGTAGTTTGATAAGGCCATGTTGAAATAGGTTGTTATGGGGATTGGTTGCATTCTTCCTCACTTGGGAAGACATCCTCTCAAGACTCTTTAAGAAGTAAAAGGGAAAATTCAATGGCTTATTGAACTAAAAGTGAGCTAATAATCGAAAGTGACAGGCTTTAAAGATGAAATATCTACCTTCACATGTGATCAATCTAGTGATGACTATGAGAGGGTTGATTAGCTCCTCTTTTATCCACTCTTTGAAGTATCCCTTAGCTCCATAGATTTTTTGAAATTTGGGTTTGAAAACCCTGTTATAGCTTTCTCTCGACAACTGGTGGTTTTTAAACCAGCAGTCTCCAACTCTTGGGAGCTTTGTGGCTAAGGCAATTGATTTCTGAGAGACCATGAATGTAGTGAATAGGAACAAAGGTAGGCTAAGAGTTTTCCATTATTATTTGTTTTTCCATCGTTCTCACACTATCCATTCCTCTATATCACATTCTATAAGGCATGTAATCATAACTCTGTAATGAACAATTTGTAACAAAAATAAACTAGTTAAGTGGTATGTTAAGGAAATGTACAACATTTTATAACACACAGGGAATTAACATTTCAAAAAAAAAATAATTGTTGATATAATAGCCTGTATTATGAAAACAATACACATAAATTTTTACAAATATTTACTTCTTATAGGAAATGTTATCATTTGTCAGCTCATGAACCCCTCCCCCACACCTAAGTACTGTGACACCTCATAGTAAAAAATATAGGAAACTAGTCAGTTCTCCTAATAGTCAAAGATTTACAGATTGTTAAGTGTAGAGATAAATTTCACAGATTGGTTTGACGAGACAGTTAAAATATGGCCCCACCTATAGGATAAGAGATCCTATATATAGATAAGAAGAGGTAGGCAAGAGAGTTTCAAGATAGTCTCAAAGTTAGTTCCCAATGAAAAATTTATGGAGTTCATTAACCTTAGCTTAACCAT
>JASDQU011247750.1:2554-14889 GCA_032191745.1 Picea mariana
GCCAAACCTTCCAATTGACTTTTAAATTGTTAGTCCTTAAAAGGTTTCATAAAGGTTAATATGAGGGTGTGAAATTATAGTATCATCAAGATCGGTTAGGGTTATAAATTATTGGTCCTATTGAGTACAAATGTGACTTGTGTTGATATTCTAATTTGATGTAAATTGTGCAACCTTGGATTGTTGATAGAATCTTGGCACGCCTACTTCTGTTATGTTCTTAGATTGAGGTTAAAAATCTTAATTCTTAATTTTAAGAAAATCTCTAGTTGCATAAATACTTTATTTATATACATGTTATATTGTTGAAGTTGTTACATTACTCAATAAAAATAAACAAATAAAAATTGTGTTACATATACATCTTATTTACTCTTGTTCTTTTCCTAAGTGGGAGATGTTACATATGGTATCAGAGTAGGTTCAACTATGTGACAACGAACCCATTATGCCTTCCGTTGTTCTATTTATAGTTAAAATATGTATCGCTAATACAAATTGGAGTTTTTCATGACAGGTATCATGGTTAGAGGACGTAGGATGAGTAGACGACATGGTGCAGAAGGAAGAGGTACACTTCCTCTAAGAGCATCCATGCAGGAGTGATCGGCTCCACTTTGAGAGAAGAAGACTATTGAGTAGGAGCAGGTCGTTATGGGAGATGTGGTAGGTATCATGAGATCCTTCCAGAGGATGTCAGAGGCATTGATCAACCTCCTGGATCGAAATGAGGGCAGAGAGTTTGTGCCCAATGAGGGTTCACGGTGCACTCCAGTAGGTAGTAGTAGTATACACAGAGAACTCGAGAAAGTGAAGTTTCTTGAGTTCTGGGGTGCCAAAGATGGATCAGCCATCGAAGCATGGTTGGAGAACATGACGATGTCATTTTCACTCCATGATTACACCTCCAACATGAAATTATGCATGGCGGTATTTCAACTAAAACGGAGTGCTCTTCTTTGGTGGAAGACACTTTTACCTCAACTAAACATGGTCATTGAAGACGTGTCATGGGAATTGTATGAGGAACGATTATGGGATAGGTACTTTTCCAATGAATTCATTGAGTTCCAGCTGAATGAATTTAACGCATTACAACAGGGTAGTCATACAGTACCGGAGTATGAGGCCAGGTACATGGAGCTACTTAGATATGCTCCACATCTGAACACTGAGAAATTAAAGGTTAACAAGTTTGTGTTCGGCCTCAACTTCAACATCCGTGTGAAAGTGAGGATCGTGATGCCTCAAACGTTGCACGATGTAGTTCAGAAGGCCCTCATTGCTAAGGAATATTTGAACAGTGGGGGTCAGGGCAGGACTCCTTCCAAACAGACTGGATAGACACCACCTGAAGCGCAGCAACATAAGACACCAGTTAGATAGACTTATGGGCACCGTGATACACCCAGAGGACCTGTATTTTGGACACCATGATGACAGACTCCTCAGCAGAGGACTCCTTACATAGAACCACAGCAGTAACATCATCCGCAAAAGTAGAAACAATTTAGACCTGATCTGCAAAGCATACCAGTACAACATACCCCTAGGCCAATACCTTCTACTTCTAGGAGTAGGAGCATCGGACCGTAGAATGGATGCTAGACATGTGGAGAGCCACATTACCAGAGAGACTATCCTATTGAGAAGGCAAGAGCTTTTGGATCATCAGGACCTGCGAAAATTGGAGATTTGGGCAAGGCCCACAGGATACATGTAGTGGTGAATAACCAACAGCCCAAGCATCAGTCCATTGTGCTCAAGATGTCAGGTATGATCGTCTATTAGCATTTTAGTATTTTAATAGATCCAAGAGCTACTGAAATTTTTACATCTAGTGTTGCGCTTAAAATAATTAAGGTGAAGGCAGTCAAACAATATGAGTTTAGACATGTGGAGATGGCATCTGGTGCTAAACAAAAGTTTGGGGGGGGATTCAAGGATTGTAGCATTAACTTGGGTGACTTCGTGACAATTGTAAACATGTATGTTACAATCTTGGGATCTTACGATATAGTGATCGGAATGGATTGGTTAGAATCGCACGATGTGATACTTAACTGCAAGACGAAATGGTTAAGTTTAACAGATGATTTGGGACAAAGTAGAGTAATTGTAGGAAGAAACCAAGGAGTGTCGTTGAGGTTTATTTCTTCCTTACAGTTAAAGAAAAGTGTGCACAAGGGGTGTAATTTATACACCATATTAGCGCTTAACGAAAAGGGGGACACTCAAGGATTAAAAAATATTCATGTAGTATCGAAGTTTACCTATGTATTTCCTGATGAATTACCAGGGTTGTCGCCAGAAAGAGAATTGGAGTTTACCATATATCTGAAACCTGGAACTGAACCTATTGCAAGAACACCATACTGGATGTTGACACTAGAATTGTAGGAGTTGAAAATGCAGTTGAACGAGTTGTTGGATTTGGGACTTATACGTCCAAGCGTATCACCATGGGGCACGCCAGTTATTTTTGTGAAAAAGAAGGATGGATCATGGAGGATTTACATTGACTATCGTCAATTGAACAAAGCTAAGATCAAGAACCAATATCCATTGCCAAGGATTGACGATTTGTTTGATCAGATGAAGGGAGAAACAATGTTTTCAAAGATTGACTTGAGATCGAGATATCATCATTTACGGATTAAGGAGGAATATATCCATAATATCGCATTTAAGACGATATTCGGACATTATGAGTTTATTTTTTTACCATTTGGACTGACGAATGCCACGGGCATATTCATGAGTTTGGTGAATGCGGTATTCCACGAATACTTGGACAAATTTGTACAAGTATTCATTGATGATATATTGATTTATTCTCGGAAGAAATAAGAGCATGATGAACACTTGAGATTGGTTTTACAGTGTCTAAGAGAAAACAAGTTGTACGGGAATTCGTCAAAGTGTTCTTTTTACCAAACAAAGATTCATTATTTGAGACATATCATAACTAGAGAAGGTATCATTATGGATCCAACGAAAGCAGAGGCTATTATGGAATCACCAGCACTGACGAACATACAAGAAGTACGTAGATTTATGGGGTTGGAAGGATATTATCGGTGCTTCGTCGAAGGTTTTTCGAAGATAGAAAATCCAATTACGGAATTGCAAAAGAAAAACAAGAAATTTGTATGGTCGGAGAAATGCGCGGAAGCATTTTAAAAGCTTAAGGAGTTATTAATGATAGCATCGATACTAAAGGTTCATGACATGGACAAAGAATTCTTTGTATGAACGGAGGCATCCAAGGAAGTTCTAGGTTGAGTTTTGATGCAAGACAGTCAAGTGATCGCTTACATTTCAAGAAAATTAAGAAGGAATGAAGAGAATTACACAACACACAATTTGGAGTTATTAGCAATTGTTTATGCCTTGAGAGTTGATCCAAAATGGATCCAGGAAGGCCTAAAAATAAAAGTTCTCGGTATTGGGAAAAACCAGCCCCATTGTGTCTGGCTTATCGCACTGATGCTGGCCATATACTTTTTTTCGCAAATGGACATCGTATGCGAACTGTATCGCGATCTGATTGATTTCCCAAACAGGCAAAAAGTCACACTAGTCAAAGTCAACAGGTCGTATTGATGATGTCAGCAGTACGATAGGTGATGTCAGCATGATTTCATGATGATGTCAGTAGGGACATGTTCTATCACGAGGAGGTGACACATGTCACTCAGTTTTAGCATTTTTGCGTTGAGTTGGACCCGTACGGAATTGACACGTGGAACTTTGTACATGACATGGCCCAATGACAGGCTAACATGTGGCATTACAGATGAAAGGTGGTTGTATGGAAGCTAATGTGGCAGGGTGACTGGGTTGTATAGATGCTGACATGGCAGGGTGACTGGGTTGTATGGATGTTGACGTGGCAGGGTGACTGGGTTGTATGGAAGCTGACGTGGCAGGGTGACTGGGTTGTATGGATGTTGACGTGGAATTTGACTAGGCAGGTGACTTGGTAGTATGGATGTTGACGTGGATGACACCTGGTTGTATGAAGGTGACATGGAAACTGACGTGGAAGCTGACTGTGTTTTTTATTGTATGATGATTGGACGATACGGGCCAATCCAGAGGTGACACGTGGCCCAATCACAGGGAGCCATGTGGCACCCCAGATTTGGCCAATGTGGGTCGATTCAAAAATTTGTTTCACCTCCACAATTTTTGAACCCCCAACCTTTAGCATGAGCTAAGGACTACACCAAATGCACTAGGCACATGGGCGAAAGTGGTCCATGGTTAGACACTTGGCCGAGTTTTGTTTTAAGTTGAATGGTGGAGCAGTTTTTTGGGCTAAGCCCGATTTGAGGCCAGATATTGAGAGGAAGTTGGGAGGAGGATACCAACTCAAAATATATATAAACCAATGGTTCTTAGCAGCATTAAGAGAAGTTCAGAACAGGAGAAATGTTGAATATTTTGAAAGCCAAAGCCATTTTTATGAAGGGAAGCCATTGAGGAGGGGAACTTTGCGGGCCAATTCTGGGAGTTACGCTCAACCATTTTCAATATCGTCAGTTGTGTTGGATTCTTGAGGTCGAGTAGAACACATCATGACTAGTTTGTAATCCTTTTGACACTTTTATGATGTACGTTTGAATAATTTAAGAGAAATAAGAAAGCCTCACCCATTGAGACAAAGGCTCAAAGACGTAGGCAATCTTGTCGAACTTCGTTAAGAAATTTGGTGTTATGGTTTGTTGTTATTTGTGCTTATATTATTATCTGCATTTCTTATAATGGGTGATATAATATATCATTAATTTCTCCTTCTTTCATTAATTCCTAATTGGTATTTGAACACATGCTTAAAACTTAACCAAGTTGTTAAAGATAAATTTTGCATCAAGTGGCATCAGAGTAGATTGACAGTTGGTTTTTGAGTTTGCGTGATTACCAGGGATAAGTTGAGTCGTGGTGAAGGCGAGCTTGTAGAAGGGGATCCTGAGATTGGATCAATAAAAAGGACTTCTCAAAGTGAGGATATGGCATCGGAAGAAGGCATGTCTCTAAATGAGATCGAGTTGCAAAAGACTTTATTCGCCATGTTTGAGATGGTAAAGGTCTATGAGGATTACTTGGAACGGAAGAGGCCTTTCCAGGGGGAATATTCAAAACAAGGCAAAAGTGAAGAAGGAGAGGATCCTCCTAAAACTCCTCCTTGACCTCCTTCTTCTCCATCATCTTCTTCTTCTTCAAGTACAAGTTCAAAATCCACCGCAAGAAAACATTCCCATAAACATAAACATGATATGAATTTACTTAAGATTGATGTGAAATTTGAATTGCCCATGTATGATGGTGAAGTCAATGTTGAGAGGCTTGATAACTGGGTCAAACAGATGGAAATTTATTGCACTGTGCAACAAATCAAAGGTGAGTCAACTCAAATAAAGTTGGCATCGCTTCATCTTGCAGGCACAACACTCATTTGGTGGCAGAGTAAGTTGCAAAATGGCACGCAGCAAGTTGGTAATGTATTTCCATCATGGAAAGATTTTTTTTTTGCACTTAGAAAGCAATTTTATGCTTTGGGTTATAAAGAGAAGGATTTAATTGAATGGTAAAGTCTTAAACTAATAAAAGGACAAACAATGCAAGAATACACAAATGAATTTCGTAAGATGGCATTAATAGTAAATATTCCATTACATACCCAAGAAACTCTTATGAAGTATATAGGAGGTTTACCTGCACATATTCATAACACTGTATTTATGTTTGGGCCTACTAATATTGATGAGGTTTATGTTCAAAGAACATGCATTGAAGCAGGGAAAACATGAGTTGGTGTATCAAGGGAATTGTCTTCAAGGAAAGAGGACAAAAGAAAGGGGATTGGAAAGAAAGAAAATTCAACGACGAGAAAGGAAGAGAAGCTCTCTTGCAAGCATTGCAAGAAAGAAGGGAACGATGATGACCATTGATGGGAATTGCATCCAAAGAAGAGACCAAAGTGGTTCAAAGAAATGAAAGGGAGGCAAATAGTTGCAACAGCAACACGGCCAACAAACTTGGGATATGATTCAGGTGATGAGACTAAAATCATAGTAGTTGGTTTGATAGGTAAAATTGGTGATGGATATGATTCTAGAAGTAAGTTGTTTCACATAAGGGTGATAATGAAACATACTGAGATTAATACATTGATAGATAGTGGATATTAATCTAACTTGCTTTCAGAGGAAGTGGTTAAACAATTGGGATTGACAACTAAGATACATCATAAACCTTACTCACTTAAATGGATAAGCAACAATCAGAAATTGCACATAACAAAGAAACGGACTTTAAAGTTTGCAATTTCATCAAAGTTTGTGGATGAGGTAACATGTGATGTGGTTCCACTCAATGAATGTGGAATGGTCTTAGGCATCCCTTATTTGTATGATCGCAAAGAAATCTTCTGCAGGGAACAAAATCAATATCACTTAACTAAAGAAGGCAATGAATATGTTGTACATGTTCATCACATAAAAGGAAATCAGTTTCTTCAAACAATGGAACAATTAGGAAGGAAGCTTATACAAGAAACACACCTATAATTGTGCCAATTAAAGCAATTGATCTTAAGCATGAACATGAGATGGTTGTAGAATGGAAGTTCAATCATACCTTGCTTCAAGATAAGCTAATGTTGTGCAAACACTCCAAACATATTAGCTCATTTGCAGTCATATTTATGATGTTATCGTTGCCAATGTTTTCAACATGGATGGTAGTGGCTTTAGTAAGATGTGAAAGAGTACAAGTGGCTAACAATATGTTTTCATTTTTCATGGTTGTTTTTCAATTGATTATGGTACAAGTGCACAGGACAGAGTTTAAAGACAAAGGAAAAGTGGGGTGGCCTATCCCGCACTTGATGACTAGTTAATACCCTTTTGGAGGACCAAAAGGTCTTACTGGGGAGGCATGATCCAAAATGGATTCAGGAAGGCCTAAAAATCAAATTTCTCAGAATCAAACAAAACCAGTGGTATTGTGTCCGAATTGTCGTGATGATTCCGACCATATAATTTTTTTCACAAATAGACATAGTATGTGAAAGTTATCATGTTCTGATCGATTTCCCAAACATACAAAAAGTCAACCTGGTCAAAGTCAACAAGCCATATTGTTGACGTCAGTAGTAAAATAATTGATGTCATGATAATGTTAGCAGGGACACGTGACAGCACAAGGAGGTGACACATGTCACTCAGTTTTGGCATTTTCACACTTAGTTGGACCAGTACAGAATTGAAACGTGGCAATGTACTAATGACATGTGGCAGTATGTACATGATGTGGCCCAATTACAGGTTGACACGTGGCAGTACGGACGACAGACGGTTGTACGAAATATTACATGTCAGGGTGACTGGGTTGTATGTATGTTGACATGGAAGGGTGACTGGGTTGTACGGATGCTAACATGGTAGGGTGACTAGGTTGTATGGAAGCTGACGTGGCAGGGTGACTGGGATGTATGGATGTTGACGTGGCAGTTGAATGGGCAGGTGAATTTGTAGTATGGATGTCGACGTGGAAAAAATGTGGTTGTACAATGGTGATGTGGCAGATGAATGTCCCTGATGACTATGTTGTTGAATGTACGATGATTGAATGGTACGGTCCAATCCAGAGGTGACACGTGGCCCAATCATAGGACACCACGTGGCACCGCAGATTTGTCCAATGTGGGTCGGTTCAAAAATTTGTTTCACATCCACAAGTTTCGAACCCCCAACCTCTGGCATGAGATAAGGACTACACCAAATGCGCTAGCCACATGGGTGAAAGTGGTTTGTGGTTAGACACCTGGATGAGTTTTGTTTTAAGTTGAATGGTGGTGCGGTTTTGTGGGCTAAGCCTCGATCACAGGGGGCCAACACAGAACACTTGGCACCCCACACGACCGGGGGCTATGAACCAGGAGCCAAGCTAGTAGGAGGGTGCGCGAAGGTTAAGGACTTGGCCACATGGCTCTGTATGCGACCAGAGCGGGGGGCTTGAACGGAGGATAAGGGGCCAGCACCTAGCCCTTGACCATATGGCATGCCCCATATGCCCAGGAGCCCAGAGAAAGAGGTTTGTGCCCTAATTCATGCCAATTTTGGGTTTTATAACTATATAATATGATTTTTATTTATTTTCAGCCTAATTTTGGAGGATTTTAGCCATTATTGAAGGATCTGGAGCCCGATTTGAGGCCAAATATTGGGAGGAAGTTGGGAGGAGGATACCAACTCAAAATATATATAAACCATGGGTTCTTAACAGTATTAAGAGAATTTTAGAACAGGAGAAATGCTGAATATTTTGAAATTCAAATCCATTTTTATGTAGGGAAGACATTGAGGAGGGGAACTTTGCGGGCCAATTCCGGGAGCTACGCTCAACCGTTTTCAGTGTCGTCAATTGTATTGGATTCTTGAGGTTGAGAAGAACACAGCCAAACCATTTTTTAATCCTTTTGACACTTTTCTAATGTACTTTTGAAGCATTGAAAATAAATAAGAAAGTCTCACCCATTGAGACAAAGTCTCGGAGACGTAGGCAATATTGTCGAACTCAGTGAACAACTTTGTTGTTATGGTTTGTTGTTCTTTGTGCTTATATTCTGATATGTATTTCTTATGATGGATGCTATAATATCTCATTAAGTTCTCCTTATTTCATTAATTCCTAATTGGTATTTGAACACACGCTTAAAACTTAACCAAGTCTTTAAAGATCAATTTTGGATCAAGAGTTTGGAGACATTATCTTATTGGACAAAAATTTGAATTAAAGACTGATCACTATGGATTGCAACATATTTTTACTCGAGCGACTTGAACGTGTGAAAAAGGCATTTTTCAGAACTACTTAGTGAATATGACTTTGAGATTACTTGCATTAAAGGAATGGTGAACAGAGTAGCATATGTGTTGAGTCGGAGACCATGTACATTCTCGGTAATACCTCTTAAGTGAATCTTCGAGAAAATATTCTAACTTTACAGATTGACAATGATTGGTACAAGGAAGTTAAGGATAATACCGAACAAGATACCATGATGGTACCAATGTATGAAGGTTATTCGTTCGACAGCGACAGATTGTTGAGGTATAACATTATGATTTATGTACCTCCTAACGACTAATTAAGAAGTTTGATTTTGAGCGAAGATCATCGAGCAGTGTATATGAATCATTCTGGAGTCTTGAAGATGAAGGCAGACCTTAAGCCTTTATTCTTCTGGAAATGAATGAAAGAGGATATAGTTAATTATGTGGCGAGATGTCTATAATGTCAGCGAGTGAAATTTGAGTATAGACATCCAACGGGATTGTTACAACCACATGTGCTTCCTGAATCGAAATGGGAAGTCATTTTGATGGAATTTATTGTTGGATTTTCACTGACGACAAGGAGGCACGATTCTATTTTTGTGGTCATTGACACTCTAACAAAGAGTTCACACTTTATTCCAGTGTGTACTACGTATCAGGCGTAGGACATAGATAGATTTTTTGTTAGTGAGATTGTGAGGTTGCACAATGTACCAAGAAGGATCATATACGATCAAGGATCGTTGTTTACTGGACGATTTTGGACTATTTTCTAAGAGGATTTAGGAACGCAATTGAATTTTAGCACAGCATATTACCCAGAGACAGATGGAAAAACTGAAAGAACGAATCAAATATTAGAGTATATGCTTCGAATGTACGTGATGGATCAATAGAAGCATTGGGAAGACTTATTTCCATTCCTAGAGTTTGCATACAACAATAGTTATCATAGTATGATAAAGATGGCATTGTTTGAGTTTCTTTATGGATGACCGTGTCAGACACCTCTGAGTTGGGATCAACTAGAGGATAGGGTCTTGCATGGAAGAACATATGCAAATGATAAGACAAATAATTAAAGAGGCGCAAGATCGAAAAACGATTTATGTTGATGCACATCGCATTGACTGCAATTATGAGGTTGGTGGCAGATTTTTCTTGTGGGTAAAACTGCATAAGACTTCGATCAAGTTTGGAAAGGGTGATAAACTCTCTCCTAGGTTTGTGGGGCCTTTCTAGGTTGTGGAAAAGAAAGGACATGTGGCTTACCAACTAGCCTTGCTTGATTCTTTGAGGCGTATGAACGATGTATTTCATGTATCTGTTTTCTGACATTATGTTTCATATTTGTCACATGTCATTGACTTGAGTTATTTGCAGGTGTCGGATGAGGGTGCTCTCATGGTGGAACCAATCCACATTTTGGACCATCACACACGACAGCTACAACATTGATAGTCGATCAAGTCAAGGTCTAGTGGGACAATTGTAGTCCACACTCGCCTACTTGGGAGGATGCATATGAGATGCATCAACAGTTTCCATATTTGTTTGATATATTAGATATGTAGATATGTGTCAGATACATTTATTGCTACCATTATTGATATTGTACAAACTTTGGGATGAACTTTAAAACAAGAGGGAGTGTATTTAACATCTAGTTCCACTGAGCACATATATATTGGCTTATTCTTTGAGGACATTTGTGAGCATGTGATCCGGTTATGATACATTATGATTATGTTTTGTTTATGAGTTACATTATGATGTCATTGTGATTATATGTTAAATTCTAGATGTACATATGTATCAACATGTAGTATTGATGAGTTTCCCTGAGTGTGCATGATACATGACAGGTTGATGATATTGATGGCATCAAAAACCTTACTCGGACTTCGGATTGAGTCAGGGAGTGGACTTGTATTTGGTTTAAGTTTTGAGTATTAATTTACATGTATATATGATGATTTCAGTATGGATTTTATGTATATGGATTATTGACAGTGTTCTTGTCTGTCAATGCAGGCTCGGCGACGCTTCTAATCCAAAACAAATAAGGAGTAAAGGGGTCATGCACAGAAACCAGATAGTTGAGAGAGAGGTCTGGCGGCCTCCCTGCCACATCCTACTAACACTCCTGCCATGACCTGAACGCATGGTTAATGATTACCTCGTTCTGAGTAGTCCACGATGTCGTGAGGACAGACTAAGACAGTCACTCATGAATAATTCTAAGGGACATGCAATAAGGTGGAATCCTTATTCCTTAGACAAACCTTAGTCTCTCACAAGGTCACGTTAAAGGCGAGTGGCACCCTTGGATCATGGAGGTGTGTCTTGAAGGGCAGGTCGCATAATTAAATTGTGAGTCAATAAAAATCTAGATGGTCTAGAAAACATAATAAAAATGTTTATACATTGTTAGAACAGAGTATTTAATTAATTATTAAATTACAAACTAAGAAATCTAACAAGAGTCTAAGCCTAAGATGTTTGACTAAATTAAACCATAAAAAGGAAATAAGGGGATTAGACTAGTGAGTTAAGTGATTTAATAAATAAGAATAAAGTTGGTAGATGCACATGTGTGCATGAAAATAATAAAAGGGATTTATAAATAAAAATAAATTAAAACATGAGAGAATAGGTGGTCCATATAGAGTAGCATCTTGAGTCAATCTACCACTAATCCTAACTAAAAGAAGACTCCTAATCGAACTCAAACTAAAATCTAGTTAGGGGACACAAAATAAATGAAGAATTGGGGAACTAAGGGACAAGTAAGAGGAAAAATAGGAACAAATTGGGGAATGTGAGGGAAAATGCCCAAATAAATAAAATAAAAAGGGAATTAACATGTGCAATTTGGGGAGAGTGTGACACATGTAGTGGGTGAATAATCCATTATTTAAATTATTAAAAAATAATTATTTGTGCATGAGGACATGTGTTTTTGGGAATTTTCCTATAAAATAAATGGAGAGGAAAGGAGATGGATATCACTTGGAAAAGTATTGTTATGTTGTCAAAAATTTTATGAACTAGTTTACTTGTTGAGAGTTGGGTTCCAAAACTTGGTAAAGAGTGGAAGCTCTTCCTTGCAAGGCAATTTTTGGTGCTATTGATTTCCGGTTTACTGTGTGTGTCCCCTTTGCAGCTCGAGGGGATAAGTGGGAAGAAGAGTACCCCTAGTGTTGGCTTGGAGGTACCGGTGAAGTTTTGAGATTGGCAGGCGAAAAGAGGGGACGTGTGCAATAGTCAAATTGAAGATCACTCTACATCTCATCAACTTCCAGTTATAGTATTGATAATTTAGTTATTTCTATGGTTGATAAATTTCATTATATAAATTGTAAATCAGAAAGGAAAATTGAATCCTTCAGTGTAATAGATAGATGCAAACTATTGTTTATATATATATATATATATATATATATATATATATATATATATATATATATATATATATATATATAT
>JASDQU011247750.1:15447-25635 GCA_032191745.1 Picea mariana
TATGATATGGTTAATTGATTAATTGCATAGTCTGAAATTTTATCGAAAATATAACTACCTCGAATTTCATCCTTAAATTCTGAGAGCTTGTGTAGATAGGGAACTTTTGTTGATTACTTACCGAAAAATTTTCATAATCTTGGAATTCATTTAAATTTCCCTATAAGCCCTACGATTTTCCTTCCTCTTCAAATCTCGTTGATTGTAAAACTTCCTTTGTTACCTTAAATTTTACACATATGATTCTGCAAGGAAGGTTAGATTTATCTACTTAACATTATCAATACTATACCTATGATATAAAAATCCTAATAAACACAAAACCCTAAAAAGCATATATAAACTAATACATAATTTAAAACATTATTAAACAATTAAAATGATTCATCCAAACCCTAAATTTATATACTTATATACTATTAGCAACACTTAGATTTAATTATGATATATTATTGATTATCATTTATTGTATTAATATATTTGATTTTAATTTTTTAGCTCTTAAATTAAGGTTTCTTAGAGAGCCAACTTGGCTTAAATCTAAAAATCGTCCTACATCTAAACTATTAATTGACAAAAGATCAGCAAGCTTTCAATTGATGAGTAGTCCTAATGATGAATCTCGATTCGGATTCAAAACGTCGATGACAAAAATGACAACAACTGTGGATTATCCAAAAAATACCTACAAAACTCCTCACCACGGAAATTTGAAAACTGTAATAGCTTTCTCTGTCCACGATTAATAAATCAAATTCTAGTCTCATGCATCGGAAAAGAAATTGGGGCACAAAGAATTCAAAATTTCACAACAGGATCGTGGGATACTTTAATTTGATTCTTAGAAATATTTGTTCTCTTCTTGTGACAGTTGATATTTGTAATCTTCTTCTTACCCTCTTAGAACCTTGAATGGTAGCAGTCGATGGATTCTACTACACAGGTTCTGGATTCTTTGTCAATTTAAGAACCCTTCAACCATTCAATTTGCCTTAGCATTGTAACTGAAGTGGTAGCCAGATTTTCTTAAGAAGTTGAGTGCCTCCAACACCTTGACTTGACATGGTACGATATTTTGAAGAATTTTTCGGTTTTCTGTGCAACTTGACAAATATCCAAATATCAACATGTCTATGAGTAGAAAATTGAAAAGGTTGCATAAATTTTGTAAGATCTTGAACCTCAAATTTGAAGTTTGTCACTCTCATCCGGTATATGTGTAGTTTGTTCCTGGAAAATTACATACCTCGGTACTGGAAAGCACGAAATTACTAGAAGTATCTTGAAGAATGTGTTTCTCGATCTTCATCTTTGCATGTCTCGAAGTCTTTTTGTTGGTTTTTGATAAAATAGAAGGGTTATGACAGCTTGTAGTTTTCCTATTCTAATTTATAATCAAGAGTCAGGGTTTTCCAACCATCAATTAGAATTATCCCTATCATGCTCGAATGCATTGGATTGTGTTGTTGAGAAGCACAAGTTGGGAGTTGTCTCGAGTTAGAAGAACGAGAAGGGTAAATAATTGTAATTTTACGTTTCTTTTCTTCTTTTAAAAAAGAATAAATAAATAAAATTACACACTGATTTTTACACAATTAAAATCTCGTCCTTTCGACTACCTCAGGTCTGCACATGTCACCTCTTCAAATAGAGAAAGATGCATGTCATCTTCTTCTTGCAATAGTTGGCTGTGAAATCTCAAATCCGAGTTTGGGAAAACTCTTGTGCTTGTATGATTTCTGAACTTAATGTTTACTGGTTGTCGAACTTGATCTCGAGTGTAGATTTCGGATGTGTACTGGAAGTTAGAATTGATGGTTTAGAAAATTCGAGCAACAGATCTCAGATTTTAAACTTTTAGGGTTGTATTAACTCCGGAAGATATGCATTAAGTATCTAGAGTGTAGCATGAAGTCATTATGATTTTGAGCTATCTTGACCATTGTACTATGCATAGTAGATTTAATGTCGTTTTCTTTCGATTATTAACCTTATATATGTATAATGGTGATTAGAAGAATGGAGTAGAAATATATATATATGAAAGTTTAAATTTTAAGTGGGTATTTGTATATGGTACTTATAATGGTGAGAGGATTAACCTCTATGTAAGTATAGAGAAGTATTAGCATAAAATAGTGTAATCGTTAATCTTGTATAATAATACAGATAATATGCTACAATCTTTTAATATCTATGTTGAAGTTTATATTTATGAATGCATATCAAGTTATATTTTATAGACTTTTATTTATTGCGTAGAAAGTGATTTGACTTCCACACAAATTCATTGAAGGTATAGTAAAAATTTATATCGAAGTTTTTATTTATAATTTATTATCGCTCAATATTAATCAGTATTAGAAGTAATTGTAATTTACGCGTTCAGTTTAATTTTTAAATTTTTTATACACACACACACACACACACACACACATATATATATATATGGAGAGAAAGTAGAAGTTAATAGGATCTTACTCTTGATATACCTTCAGATTGACTTGTAAACCATTAGTCCTTAAAAGGTTTCATAAAGGTGAATATGAGGGTGCGAAATTATAGTATCATCAAGATCGGTTAGGGTTATAAATTATTGGCCCTATTGAGTACAAATGTGACCTGTGTTGATATTCTAATTTGATGTAAATTTTGCAACCTTGGATTGTTTATAGAACCTTGGCACTCCTACTTGTGTTATGTTCTTAGATTGAGGTTAAAAATCTTAGTTCTTAATTTTAAGAAAATTTTTAGTTGCATAAATACTTTATTTATATACATGTTATATTGTTGAAGTTGTTACGTTACTCAATAAATAAATAAATGTGTTACATCTACATCTTATTTAATCTTGTTCTTTTCCTAAGTGGGAGATGTTACAAGTATTAGAAATGCAAGTGTTCTTGAAGAAGAAAATCAATGGTTGTATTCCATTTCTACCCTCATAAATTGATTGTCTATTAATGGAGGGAGGGGTTCTGGAATACAGATACCACAGTATTTCAAAGGCATAAAGTGGGAGCTGGTTATGGATTTTAGCACCCCCCTGGCATTTTTTGAAACAATTGAGGCCCCCCTGCCCCCCCAAAAAAAAATTGTTGTGGATCGTTGATCTAGTGGGCATGTGTAAGGACAGATCATAATGGTTTCTAATCCTTTTAATATCATGTCAAATTAAAGTTGTACGTAACCACCAAATCCAGCACCAAATTTTATTCAAGTGATGGGAAAATAAATATAAAGCGGAACATCTCCAAAATTATAGGCATTGAGGTAATGAGATTGAGTTGTAGCCAGACAAAAGAGAAAGTTCATGGCTGATGCATTGCTTGGATCTTGTTCCTCTATGAATTTTTATCCGTCCAAGACATTGGAATCAATAATCTCCTCTTCGGGACCTATGCCACCATTCCATTGGCATTGAGTTCACAAGGCAAAAAGAGGACAATATAGAAGATGGTGATACTAAGGACATATATAGTGGCGAGTGTAATAGGAGCGATGGAAGTGATATATCATGTAGGGATAATTTTATCCGACCATGGTTATCTCTTCACTTCAAACATTAATGGTGTGCTTCTGTTTAATATGTGGTTGGTGGTGATTTGTTTCTTGTGGTAGCTAGTTAAGACCTTATTTTTGTTGAATTTTTCAATAAGCTAGGCTTAAGAATGAACTTCATTCCATTTTAGCATTTTACTTAAACCATAAACAATTTGTTGTAGCAACCAAGATCACAAGAATAAAAACCATGCACAAGTACACAAGAAGTATCCTGGGAAACCCTTCTCAACAAGGGAAGAAAACCCAGCCAATCCTTTGTTATATTCTTCAAGAGAAATACCTCCACCACCAAGAAAACCTAGCACACAAAAGGGTGCTCACAAACCCTAGAAGACTAGCACCCAAGAGAGGTGCGCACTTTTCCCAAGAAAATGTACTTGCCGAAATTTCCAAACTCACACTTGAGATATGATTCCTCAATGGGGAACTTACCTTTACTTATATTAGACTGAACCTGACAAAAGAAGTGTCTATTGGCACAATAGGGCCGACCTCACTAACTCACAATATAATTAATAATTACCAGATTAATTATCTTTTACATTAATTATCTTTTACATTAAGGTGGGGTTGACTTGTACCCTTTATATTACAATTAGGATTAGAGGTAACTCTGACTCTTGAACAATATAGAAAGGGATATCATACACCCACTAGTACTCAGCCACTAGGGGAACATTCATAGGGATGTCCATATCTCTATCTCATTGTGTCTCACAGGAGAACCACACTCACTAGTGCTCAAACACTAGGATCACGTTCACCTGTGATCATCCACAGGCACGTCCAACTCAACAGATCTTCTTTCCCACTGCATTACACATGAGATTCATCTAGATTTCATCATATCAATTCTCTGCTCAAAGGAGGATAATACATCATTTTCATCTTTGTCTCAGAACTATGCACCCATCTCATGGGAATTCACACATTCACATGTATTCGGCCATAGGTACATCTATATCAAAAGATCTTCTTTCTTACTGCATTACACAGAAGAATCATTTGGAATTCTTCTCAACTTTGTGTAAGGAGGAGGCCAGCACTACGTTCCAGTTCTGTCTCAGATAGGAACCACAAACCCATCTCAAGGGCTCTCTCTCAGGTATGTGTCCTAGAGGATGTCTCACATAGTTGTAATCATCAAAACTCCCTCTCAGCTAGGGAGGCATTCTCCATCAGGCCAAGTCTCGCATGGAAGTACTCAAACTTTTTCTTGGATGTAGTCATCAACACTCCCTCTCAACAAGAGAGGTATTTTTCACCAAGCCAGTTTGGTGAAGATGTCTACAATCTACTCATGTGTAGGAAGGTACTGCACGTGTACTACTTTCCTCTGCATCATGTCTCTGAAAATGATATTTTATCTCAACGTGTTTTGATTTATCATGAAACATAGGGTTCTCAAAGAGTTTCACACAGCTCTGGTTATAATCATAGAATCTATCTCATGATCAAGTAAATCAGTTATAAGTGTATGAAGTTGCACTGCTTCACACACCCAATGATATATACTATGCTTTTGTGGTACTCAAGGCCACATAGCTTTGTCTTTTTTTGCACCAGTAAACCATGGAAAAATAACAATCGGATGTGCTCTTCTGGTCCACTGTACTTTCTTTCCATTCTGCATACCCTTGCAAACTCAAGTCTTCACTGGAGGCATATCTCAGGCCATATCTAATTGTGCCTCGTAGATATCTCAATACATATTTTGTTGTTGTCTAGTGAGTCTGTTTCGGTTGACTCATGGAATGACTAAGTACATTCATTGCATAGTGTGAATCAAGTCTGGTGTTAACCAAATACATCAGTCATCCAATCAGTTGTGGATCAATCTCATCTAAATAATCATCATTCATTTTCTTCAAATCCATCACCTTGGATTTATAATCTATCATACTGAACTTTTATTTAATATTCTCACTGTATATTTTCCTTGACTCGGGAAAATCTCATCGATCCTCTGTCATAATTCTTGTCTCAAGAGTAGTGCATCATACTCAGATCCTTCATCTCGAAATCAGAATTCAAATATTACTTGTATCCAACAACAAGTCTTTATGAATAAGTCATCAAAGTCGGGGTCTCATCACCAACACTGTAATAATATAGGTTTGGATCAACAACACTCTTGTTGAAACCCAAACTCATCAAGAATCCATCCATCTGATATAGTTTCCAACTCATGCATGGTAGTAAGGATGGAAGTGTATCTAGCTTACTAGATTAAGTGTCTCATCATAGACAACTCCCTCTATTTGTGGGAATCCTCTAGCTATAGATCTCACTTTGTATTTTTCAACACTTTCATCAGTTGCATGCTTGATCTTATAGATCCACTTGGAAGTCACCACAGACTTCCTTTATGGTCTCTGAACAATATCTTATACATCATTCTTTAAGATATACTGGTATTCTTATGTTATGGCATCTTTCCATACTTGTTCTCATGTTCCTTTTCCAAGACAAGGAGACTTGGAATCAATGAAGTGGCCCATGACTGAAGGATAGCTCGAGCATATCTTTTGCTTTCACGAGATGTGCCTTGAGGGGCTTGTGTGTTCCTATGCCTCCTACAGAGCTTTTCAAGCCTAGGCATGCCATTTAAGCCCTACTACAATATCTCTGGACATATCAACTGGAGCAACTAGATCGGCTAGAATAATGTATGTCTCCCTCTGAATTGTTGAAGGGGGAGAAGGTATTGTCTCACTGTCAATTTCCATCTGAGATTATCTGGATATTTGAAAGGCTATCTCTTCTTCAAGGACAACATCTTTGCTTGTCTCAATCTGTCTCTGACCAGGGATGTAGATCTGGAATGTTCTCGAAGATTCATTTTTATCCCATAAATGTATCATTTCTCCTTGAAGGGTATAGCTTGGACTTCTTCTCTTTGGGTACATGAAAATACACTAGACACCCAAATATATTGAAGTGTTCAATCTCAGGCTTCATTACGGTGAAGGCTTCTTTGGGAGTTTATTTTTTTCAAAGTTCGGTGAAGACTCTTGTTATGAACATATACTTTGCCATGCATGTTTATGCCCATAGAAACATAGAAAGATTATGATCGTGCATTATTGCATTGGTTGCCTCAATGATGTTTCTATTCTTCCTCTTTCTTAGATAGTTTTGACTCCCTCTGAGTCAAGTGACTTCCTCTGAAGGATAAACATCTTCATTTGTTGTTACCATGTTTGGAACAAGAAAACAAGAGAACCAAAACAAGAATATCTCCTAAAGGAGAATAATGAGTACATCTCTAGAATCAAAAAAATTTAAGGATTGTTGTCACAGATACAACACCTACTTGTAATGTAGCAAACTTTAGAAATATAGGTTTAGAGGAATGCCAATTGCAACAAACAAACTTGGAGTCTTCACTTCCAGTGTGTTGTTCCTTTGAATTCACTGATATCCCTCTGGATCTATGACTTAATCAAAAGGTTCCTTCCTCCTACAATTACCCTCATGACAATTATACAAATAATATATATATACAAGTGCATACATGAGGGTGTTGATATGATTTCTCCAATGGCACCTGGCTTATATCAATCCTCTGACATCTTCATGAAGAAGGTAGTCACAGTGTCACCTTTTTGTATCACCCACAATAAGTCGTTCTCTGAAGTATTTTCTTCCAGGAACTTGAAGTTGCTTTATTCATCAAGCTTATCTTCCATCATAGGTTTCTTCATCATAATTTTAGATTATTCACAAACCCTTGTCAATTGGGCTAGAAAACCTAAAGGCTACGCTAGGCTAGAACTTTTAGGATTTGTTGGACTTATGACTGCCAAAAATAAGCCTTTGAAAGATAGGATAACACTAGTGATCTGTAGAGATCCTTCAATGAGTTACAGAAACCCTAATTCTAAAATTTCTGTAGAAATTAGCGAAACCCTAGGGCCAAAAATAAAAAATTCTCGAAATTTCAATTTAAGAGATTCTAGAGGTGTGTTGAAGGAGTTTGTACCCTCCTATCCAAATTTCATCCCCAACGTCCAAGTATTAATGGTTGGAACACCTCATAAAGGAGGTTCATACGGATTTTTTGGAAACCCTAGGAGGGTCGTACGGTTTTGCAGAAATGAGAAGATGATTGGTAGATGCTGGTGCAATGGGTTCTTCAAGACCTATGCTCTGAAACCATGTTGAATTTTTCAATAAGCTATGCTTAAGCATGAATTCCATTCCATTTTATCATTTTACTTAAATCATAAACAATTTGTTGCATCAACCAAGATCACAAGAAGAAACACCATGCACAAGTACACAAGAAGTATCATGGGAAACCCTTCTCAACAAGGGAAGAAAACCCAGTCAATCCTTTTCTATATTCTTCAAGAGAAATACCTTCACCACCAAGAAAACTTAGCACACAAAAGGGTGCTCACAAACCCTAGAATACTAGAGACTAAGAGAGGTGTGCACTTTTCCCAAGAAGATGTACTTGCTGAAATTTCCAAACTCATACTTGAGATATGATTCCTCAATGGGGAATTTACCTTTACTTATATTAGATTGAACTTGTCAACAGAAGTGTCTATTGGAACAACAGGGCCGACCTCACTAACTCACAATATAATTAATAATTACCAAATTAATTATCTTTACATTAAGGTGGGGCCGACCTGTACCCTTTATATTACAATTAGGATTACAGGTAAGTCTGACTCTTGAACAATATAGAAAGGGATCTCATACACCCATTGGTGCTCAACAACTAGGGGCACATCCATAGGGATTTCCATATCTCTATCTCACTGTGTCTCACAGTAGAACCACACTCACTAGTGCTCAACCACTAGGATCACGTTCACTTGTGCTCATCCATAGGCACGTCCAACTCAGTAGATCTTCTTTTCCACTGCATTATAGAGGAGATTCATCTGGAGTTCATCATCTCAACTCTCTACTCAGAGGAGACTAATACATCATTTTCATCTCTGTCTCGGAATGATGCACCCAACTCATGGGAATTCACACGTTCACCTATGCTCGACCACATGTACATCAAACTCAGCAAATCGTCTTTATCATTGTGTTACACATGAGAATCATCTAGAGTTCTTCTCAACTCTTTGTAAGGAGGAGGCCAACACTACGTTCAAGTTCTATCTTCGATAGGAACCAAACACCCATCTCAGGGGCTCTCTCTTAGGTCTGTGTCCTGGAGGATGTCTCACATAGCTATAATCATCAACAATTTCTAGGATCTCTTCGTGAAGCTAAAAATAATCATTAAATGAAAAGTCATGGGGAGACGTACTTCATTTCCTGACACGAAAGAGAGCTAAGTATATTGAAATTATACCCTATGATTTTGAATACAAAAGAGACATCAACATTCTTGAATTATGTATTTAACCTGGGCGATGTGCTTATGGAAGGGCAATGAGAGACTAAAATAGTTTTTACCTTTATTCAAAACTTGTCAAATGCCTACTTCATTTCTCTTTGTACCTATTCATCTTCCTTGTCATATTTATAAACTATAGCATACCATTACACTTGATATGGGAGCATATGAAGTGGAGCGAGGTGGACAATCAGTGTTATAAACCAATGTTGAACAAGGTTAGCTGGAAATATAACATTATTGGTAATTAATGCAAATAACAAATCCCTATTTGTTAGATAAAAAGGACAACATCTACCATAGGTGTCAAATATTTCAAAGGGGGCTTTATCTTCTTACTATTATTGGAAATCAGCTACAGCATGAAGGAAACATTCGATGAATATAAAGGAAGCATTTTCATACATGTTCAAGGGGGAATCGGGTTAGAGATTTTGGGTAGAATAGGACTGTGTTTTATGAAATGAAGACCGTGGGGATATTGTGATTTTTTCAAGATCAGGGATTAATTGATGGATTCATAGCTCATATGTAGTAGAGACTTGTTTCTTTCTCTATTTATTGTTTTAAGCTTCTTTAAATTTCCATCTTTGTTCTTCTTAGTTAATATGTAATTTGCAGTCATATTTATATGTATTGAAAATAGTGATTTGGTACGACTACCACTATTGTTAATCATAGATTGTTTGCAGGTTACTTTGCAAGTGTTATTCTCTAGAATTCAAAAAATGGGCTCAACCCATGCACTTTATTTTGTTTTGTTGGATTCATTGTTTTATATGCCCATCAAACCCTCCTTTCTTCATTTCAATCTTGCAGTGACTTCCTTAATCACTGCTTGGATCGAGATTAAATGTTCTCATTTTCTTCCACCTTTAATTATCATATTTTTTTCTATGTTGGATGAGACTCAGTGACCAATGGATTAGGCCTCTGATCTCTGAAATTTACAGCCTTTACTCTAGTCGGCTACCATTTAATCCTTAAACCTTGTCTTCCTTATTTTATCATGCTTATCATTTAATTATAGAACTCAAATCTTAATGACTAAGAGTTGTTTCTTAGTGACAGTGGGCAGCCAGTTGTCTTAAATCTAATGAGGCAGCCCCCTCTAGTATAAGAGTCATATTGTGGCCTAAAGTTTGCTTTAAATATGTCTTGGCATAGTTCCTACGAATCCAGGAACAATCTCAAGTTACAACATCTTTTTGGCATCGTTGTTGGGGACGAAAGTTCAAGACATTTTCCTTGGG
>JASDQU011247751.1:5112-17285 GCA_032191745.1 Picea mariana
CTTTTCTCATCCAATTGATATCTTGCAAATATTTGAATTATTATTCCATGGGTGTATTTGTCATGTTTATTCCATGGGTGTATTTGTATTTGAATTATTATTCCATGGGCGTATTTGTAGTGTTGCAACTCTGGTCGTTGTTGCAACTCCTAGTGTTGCAACTCTCACCATAGTTAGTTGTTGCAACTCTGCAACAGCTCATCGTTCAACCAAACAATTTTCACCAGGGTTCATACATTCAACCAACACCCACTCGGGAAACATGACATGGAAAATTGGGCATCAAAATGGAACGTACAACTTAGCCACCACCTACCGTGGTCAATTTTTTGTCAGCATGCACATGCTTTTTCCCTCTTTTAGAAAATATGATGTAGCAAGATGAGATAGATTTATTCTCATGGTTGTACATCGATTTTTTTAGTTCATTTAGGCATGTTACATGTCAAAATTCCTCACTTCAATAATGTCTCATTGTCATTGTCGCAAGTGTCGCAAGTGTTGTAGCAAATCGAAAAATTCATATTTCCGTCTCACATGTGTCGCATTGCAGATGACATCATAAGAACACTTGGGACATCCTCTAAGACTTGTTAGAAGAGGAAAACATGTCATTTGGCAAAGTTTACAAGTTTTTACCTTGAAGAATAATCACCCTAAAAGTATTTTTGGAGATTAGTGCTCCCCTGCCCACTTGCAGATAGTGCTAGCGCTCCTTGTCCTCTTAGCAAGGAGAGATATAGTGCTTTGTGGCCAAATTTGAGGGAGTGTCGATCTATTGAGAGAATCTTGGAAAAGAATCCCCCTTATCTCTAAAGACAGCTAAGAAGTATCAGAGTCAGTTTGGCTTGAATCCAAGTTAAAGGCTGGATCTAAGGGAAATACCACAACTGATGGAGTCATATCCTCAATTTATCCCAAGAATAACTAAGGTGGTTGAGCTTGTAAAATCCTATATAAGGAGGCATTCTCATGGTTAAGGGGGGGATAATATCAGTGAAAAATATTGTGATTCTGATCCAAGATCTTTTGAGCAAGGGGTTGGACAAGGAGGACTTGGTGAGGTTGTTGCATTAGTTTGTAAGCACCTTGTTTTGTTCTCAGTAATATATATGCTTGGCATGTTTCCTTCAATTTTGTGTACACTTTCATGGGCTTGTCTCTTCTTGATAAATCTAGTTTAAACTAATATTGTTAGAATAGGAAGTATGCATTGGCTTTGTTGTCTATTGGATTGCAGAAATCATTAAAGGGCTAGAAGATCCAGTTCAACATGGATTGAGCAAGGACAAAATTCAGAAAACGGTACTCATGCTTTCTTCCCCTTTTCTCTTGACTAGTTTAGCTACATTTAAAGGAATGTTAGTGTTCAATGTTATCATTTTTCAGTCTTGGTCATAGGGGTCTAAGATCCAAGAGGATATTCACCTGTCTGTGGGGGAATTTTCCTACAACAAAAATTGGCGACTCCACTCGGGATAGAAATTAATTTGTCTTTCATTGGATTGTCCCTGCCCTTTTCCCACCTTTTAGATCAATTTTACTATTTGTTCATGATCCATTACCTTTCTCCCATCTTCACTAGAAATTTCACCAATTTCTGTGAATTATGGGTGAGTTTTTGTGAATTGTTTGGCTATGTTTTGAATTTCTAAGAAGGGTAGCAGTCCCCTAGAGTGCATATCATATTGATGATATCTGATCATCTCCCCCATATAGTGATTTACAGAGCACTATAGCACTCTTTTCACTTGATTTAGGGAGCGCTAGTCTCTTTCTTGGAGGTTTTTTTCCTTCTTCTGCTCATATTTTTGCAGTCTATTTTGTAGAAGTCTTTACCCAGACTTTGTATGTTGGTTTGTGAAGTTTTTTAGATTAATATTTGGTACTTATAACTTCCTATTGTCTTGACTTGAGCCTGAAACGTTTTTAGAATTGTGAAATTTCTCTTTCTTGCTGCTTGTTTTTGTCAGGACAGTTTGAGTGATTTCTCTTTCTCCCTGTCTTTTCTTGTATTCTTCTCTCAACTTTCTTGTGTTCCTTGAATGTTTGTTCATTTTCGAATCCTTAATTGAGTTCTTGTTAGAATGGGTTATCTCCTACTTTTTTTTTTATAGTTCTCATTGCTTTGAATGTATGTTTTGTTTGAAGCCCTTTTTTCTTTGTGTCTTTTGCATCTGCATCTGGCTCTTTCTTTTAATTGAAAGTAGTGGAGAATTAAAGGACTTGCATTTAATTTCTTTATACATTAGAATCAAACAAAGAATACAATTTCATTCTTTATTTTGGGTAGTGAAACTAGCTTTCATTTGAAGTAGCGAAATTGCATGGTTTTTGGTGTACAGTCTCTTTGGATCATTTCTTGAGGATCTTGATATTGATGAGTTTAATAAAAATTTGGGACATCGTGCATCTGAGAATGATAAACGTTTTCTCCTTATACTAATATAGCTTTCATCAAAGTGAAATATTTTCATTCTCATTTCTTTTCATTGTTTAGAGTCAGTCAAAACACCATTTAGTCCACGCCATTTTCCTCTTGAGTAAACAACAGCCTTAAAATAAAGCACTTATAAAAATTGATTAGACATTTTTATATTTTCTAGTAGTAAACCTACATTAGCTTAGGGTGTAGGGCTTTGGAATAGGTATGAAATATAACTTTCAAAATCCGTAAAAAAACATGGTATCTTGTGATAGGGAGAGTTTAAATCCACTTTCTACATTTTCACTTGCGAAGCCCTTCTAACACAAGGGTCAATCACGAGGTCGCATTAGGGTCGACAATGTTACTCACCCTACTTTGTTGGTCTTAATGTCAAGATTGTGTGTATTATTGGGGGTCACTTGAGAATAAAATCCTGTGTGGACCTTCTCGAGGCAATTTCGGGCTTAGATACCCTGCCCTTTCATGTGTATCGAACTGTCGACTACTTCCCCAAGAATCATTGTCATAATTGGTAACCTTAGTAGCCTATCTCTTTAGGGTATTTACATGAGGTGATTGTGGAGGGGAAATTATTCATGGTACCTGGAATCGACGTTGGACAAACTCACTTGGGCTCCTTGGAGGGTATACCCACGATTATGTGTGGGAGATTGCACCAAGGTGTAAGTCCGTTAAGCAAGTCATCAACGTAACTTTTCCACCCGCTCTATCTCAGGCCCTTCTTACATTGTTCTTGCGACATTGGATTTCATCACCAACTAGTGCATTCATTGTGAGAAGGTTTTGTTTGTTTGCTTGCTTCCTAGATTTTTAGCGTGTGTTGTTTATTTTCCCTAGCAGACTCTAGGTTGGATCTGTGTTTTATGGCGTCAGTTCCTGGAACTACCAATGAAGAAACCCCTGCTCTGGGGGAACCTTTTGTTTTTCCTTCTTACAGAAATGTTGGTCCTCCTTACATCACTATTTTGAGCCTTCCATGTCTCATAATTGGGTTACCAGTATGGTTGTTTTCCACTCCGGTAATATCGAATGCACCTAGTGCTTCAGATGTAAGCACACCACCCAAAAATCAATCTCATGTTGAATTTTCTCCTCCTTCACTTGTTAATTATCCTTCTCATTCTCCTTCTTCTCCTAGTGAAATATCTAAAGAAAGTAGCCATGTTCATAAGAAGAAGAAGAAACATAAAGAGAAAAAGAAGAAGAACCCAAAAAGGACCAAGCCTCCAACCACGTCAAATGTTGGATCCAAGCAACCAGCTACTATTAATCATACTGGGAATGTTGATGAGGTCGATAAGAATACAACAAAGAATACGAAACCCAAATTCCCTTGTAATCTTTGTAAGGGTGACCACTTTCTGAGGGATTTCCCTGGTCTTCCCAAGGTCTTAGAAATGTGGTCTTCCATGTCATCAGCCCCTACTAGACATGTTGGTGGCACTCCATCAACTAGTGACATTAAGGTTGGTAAGATGAAGCAAACTGTCAAATTTCCTTGCATGTTATGCGAAGGTGATCATTACTCTCACCTTTTTCCTCTTATGGACGAGGCTTCTTCTCTTTTGAAAAAGGTTCAACTTCCAATTGTTTATCGTAATATTTATCCCAACCCATCGTTAGTTGATGGACTGGTCAATCTGGTTCCATCCCCGGTCAATATGATTGATTAGGTGGTCAATCTGATTTTATCCTCAGTTGAACCACTAACCAAAGTAGTTGATCCAGTTCCATCATTGGTCATCTCCACTCTTCATCTAAAGAGTGAACCCAAAGTGGTCGATCTAGTCTTTTCATCAGTCAATCCCACTCCTCCTCTGAAGATTTCCAAAGTGGTTTCTCAGGTTACATCATCGGTCATTCCAGTCTTGTCATTGGTCAATCCCACTCCTCCTCTAAAGAGTGCCAAAGTGGTTTCTCTGGTTACATCATTGGTCAACCCCACTTCTCCCTTGAAGAGTGCAACCCAAATGGTTGATCCCTTTCCATCCGTCGACCCCATTCTCCCCTTGGAGAATAAAACCCAAGTGGTCGATCTGATNGATACAGAATCTACTATGTTGGGGGGCATTCCTCCTCCCATGAAACCTCCTCCAATTAATGAGGCCATTGTTGGCACAGGGGAAGACCCAGGGTTCACTCTAACAGTGCACCAACAAACCCTAACTACTGGCCCTTTCGGAAACACCTGTGAGGCAGATGAAGTCTCACCTGAAGTAACAATAGGGGGTTGTAGGACATAGGTGTCTACAACCAAGGGAAATGCAAAGTGATTCTAGAACAACAATGCAATGTAACCTAGAGAGTCTTTGACAGTCTTACACTTAGCTTCGTGAAGTTATCTTATACCTTCTATCTTTAATGTGGAAACAACAATGCAATAATAGTATAACATATAGAAAATAACACAGCATCAACCACAAAGAACAACAAGATTTATGTGGTTCACCCTCTCCCTAAGGATACATGCATAAAACTATGTTTCTTGATATATTAGACGAAAACATACAGTTCTATTTGCGCACTTAGTTGCAGATCCTTCTATCTCTTCCTCTTTCTCTCCCCTCCCTGTGCACCCATCTGCTAGCTTGATCTTCACACCCAGCTGAAGATTCAGAATATAGAATTCTCTTACAATAGAATACTTCTCTCAACAACAACAACAATCATAACCCCGATAACAACCAACCCTCTCGAATCTTATAGTCCTTTATTTATGTGGACAACCTTAGACCAAAGCCTAGGTGTCAAAACCCTAGGTGCCAAAACCCTAGATTCCCAAACCCTAGATCCACATGACTCACATTTTAAGGGCTTCGCCAACCTGTCCTTCTTTCTCCTCTGTGAGGTGCTTCAAAGCACCTATTAGTGTATTCTTCCACTTACTGGTTTGTCCACGATTCATCTTCCTTTCTTCTTTGTCTTCCTTTATATTCTCCTTTAATGGCTCACTTTTCATTTACCTCGCTCCCTCTTTTCTGCTTCTTTAACCACTTCAACCCCTCCTCGATTTGTGTGCCTTTTGCACACTTCGTACTTTGTATTTCTTCCTTAATCTTTGTTTTCTTCCATAATACATGACCAAGGGCCAACAACCATCCTTTTTTATTGGGGTGCATTAATTGAACCTCATCTTCCCTCTCACATTCCTTTCAAGATTACATTACAGGTTTGTGGTCGGGACATTCCTCAAACATTGATAGATGAAGGTTTGTTTGTTATTATTTTTTCCTCTATTGCTTGGCAAGATTTGGGTTATCCTCAACTTGTACCAGTTACATAGAATCTATTATCTTTTAATAGAAGAACTAGCCACCCTTTAAAATTCCTTCCTCAGTTTCCCGTAACTTTGGGAGGGAAAATTGTCTTTATTGATGTTATGGTAGTCCAGGACCCCTTGGATTTCTATTTACTCCTTGGGAAAGATTATGTCTATACCATGAAAGCTATTGTGTCCACGCTTTTTCATGTGATATATTTCTCTCACGATGGAATAATTGTGGCTATTTATCAACTTTCATTCGTTGGTCCTGACTTGATTACCAACCCAATGACCTCCCTAAATAGTTCTTATATGCAAACGGTATTGCCCCCACCACAGGTCAATTATGTGGCGTTATCTTCCATGCCTTCAATTGTTGATGAAGATGAACCTCTCACTATGAGCTCAGTCTATTATGAATTAGATCTAGTAGTTGACATAGTGATCTCTTAGGTAGGGATACTGGATCTTGATCTCCTTACCCTTATCGCATCCCTTGACATATGTTCCTTCCAGAGTGTGTTTCTTCCATCGAGTGAAGATCTCTTGGAGGACATGACTGAGATTTTTCCCATGACATGGTTTCCTTCTGGAGCATCATCCTCTTGGAGGTCATGATCAAGAGGTTATGAGCATAGTTTTCCTCTCTGTAGCAAGCTCGTTAAAAAATTAAACAAAAGCTATGAGCATCATTTTTCTTCTTTGTGGAAATCTCATTAAAAAAAATGAAACAGAGGTCTTGAGCATAGTTATTTTCATGTGTCAAGCTCATTAAAAAATGAAACAGTAGCCTCTCCCATGAATCGATTATTTTCTCTATATCTGATAGATATTGAGTCGATACTTTAGCTAGATCTCATAGATGTCGAGTCGAGTATTTCGTTGGGTCTCGTATTTGAACCTTCCTTTCATCCGCACTTATCCTTTTTCTCCATCTAGTATAGAAATTGGTGACAACCTCAAAGTTAGCGAATGAAATGAATCTTGGGGGGGCATGTCTCCAGCCTTTGATTATCATTCTGAAGTTATGCCACTATATTTTTAAGCTAGGGGAAGAGTAACAACCATCCATGGGTATCCCAACCTTTGGAAGTTACATTGGGAATTTACAAGCATAGTTTAATTTTGTTTCAATCTTGTGTAAAATGAAACCAATATCGAGATTAGTCTTTGTTCTTTCTCATGCTCATAAATACGTGAGAATGTAATCGATTAGACTTTTATCACTTTTTCGGACTCATAAAGGTTATACGAAAAAGGAACCCCCTGGAGTCTCCTTTAAGATCTTTTCAGACTCTCTAAACATGAAAATATTGTCGAGTGATCTTGCTTCCTTTCACACTCATTAAAAGGTTTGAAAGGGCATATTTCACATGGTAGTTTATTTCTTTTTTGTCCTCTTGAGACTAAAATTAATAAAAATGAAAAACTTGGAGTCACCTTTAAGTTCTTTTCAGACTCTTTAAACATGAAAAACCACCGAGTTTTCCTTCTCTAGACTCGCTAAATTATACATTGAAGGGCCTATATGGGGAGAAACCCTTACTTCTTCCAGATTGTTAGATAAAGGAAGAGGAACTTACTGAAGGTGAGTTATATCGAGCATGTGTTACCCTCCTCGAGCTTGTTAAATTAAAAAGAGGTACTCAAATATCTGGGTGGGGGAAAAATTGAAGGAAGTGGGTCAAGTTTTTAAGAAACCTTTATGGCAGCTATTGTCACCCTTGAACATGGCACATGTTTTCATCTCATCTTATAGTTGGGTATTCTGCTTGTCTCTGAGTCATATCAATTCCATGTGTCGCCATACTTTTTCATCCAGACGAAGAGTGTTCTTATTGTCGTCACATTGAATTTTTGTTACTCGTCGAGTCAATGCTACCAAGTCAATTGTCGTGCCTCATCATGTTCAAGGGACGTTTCACTTCAAACCATCCATCTACAGTATTTCCATTTTTCATTTCATGTGCCAGTCCATACTCATTCGTTTCACCATCTTACATCACTTTTCTATTTCAATTTTGTATCGTTGATGGGGAATACATAAAGGCCCTCCTTCGATGAGTATTTTCCTGTCGACTTCAACACATCATCCAGGAATTAGACTTAGAAACCAACTATTACCTTGGGACTTGCATGCCTCAATGGCAGGCCTATGATAAGATGATACCATGAATGTTCGACTTCAACTCATTTATTCACATTCGTTGGATTGTACTAGGGTACCTTGGGAGTCATTGACATCACTAGTGATTTCCCTTGCACTTGTTAACAGTTTACCTCAATGATCGGTAATCAAGTGGTTTCTACCATGTTCGACATCAAAAAATCTATTCACATGGCTAGATTTGTACCACATCGGGATTGGAACGAATACCCTGGGTTGAGAATTCACTCTGATACATGTTTTTCCCACACTGCAAAAGGAGATCATTTGAGCATGTTGATATAGATGTATTGTCACAAAGATCCACATTGTATTGGTTTGTGGCTATGTTTTATCATCTCATAGATCCACTATGTATTTTTCGTGGCGATGATTAGTTCATGTCATGGAGGTATGGATCCACATTGTATCTTTGGTGGCCATATCCTTAGTCAATCTTTTTCATGGATCTGTAGTGTATTGGTCGGTGATCATGCTTTGAGTCATCTCGTATTCCGAGTATAGGTATGCTTGCCTCGGAAATGGAACATTTTTTAATATTTTTTTATGGTTGTTTGCAGCTTCTTCCAAGTTCTCCAACTCCACACCCTTGCATTAAATATTTGTAAAGTGTTTCAGCCATATTCTCTCTTTTGACCTCACACTTTAGGGGGCATTCTGTTACACATTAAATTTCCACACCTAGGTACCTCACCCTAAGTGTCATATAAGTGTCTCATACACCTTGACACCATGGAATAACCTATGTCACAATCCCTATTCAATGTGGAGGATGGATATATTACATGAAGTCCAAAATACCAAGTGCACATGAATTATTATTAATATTCATATGAAAAAGAAATTAATTAGTGTGAGAATCCACCTCACATTTGGTTTCCTATTTTTTAGGGAAGGTGGAGGATCTCATGGATGGTTGAAATATTTCCTCCTTAAAATCCTTGAGAGATATTTCCTCCCTAAAATCCTNTAAATATCTTTCAGATCCCTTTTTAGTGGATTTGATGAGTGATCCTCTCCATGGTGGTTAAGCCTCCAAATCCTATATAACGAGATATTTCTATGGAGAAGAGGAGAATACAGGAGTTTATAGATACCAAACTTATGATCTCATAATAATGGTGGAGATTTGAGGTATAAAACCTATGGTCTTGGAAATATTTAGGATATCAAAGGAATGATTTTGGAAGCTTTGTGAAAGGGCTAGACGAGGAGGACTTGGGGAAGTTGTTTCAACTGCATCTATAGTCTGTAAGAATTTATTTAAGAGTTCTCATTAATATATTGCTTGGCCATATCCTTCTAACCTATGTCTCTTTACATATGTTTGTCTTATAGATGGATTTGATTGGACTAATCTTATAGAGTAGAGTAGGCGTTCTTTGTCTTTTGTTGTCTATTGCATTGCAGGTATCGAGTGGTGCTGAAGAGTTTGGAGATCAAGCTCAAATTGGAGTAGCAAGTAGAAACATCATAATAAGGTGCATCACACTTTCTTCCTTCTCCTTCTCTTTCTGATTAGTTAGTTAGATTCAAAGGAATGTTAGCGTCCAATTTTAGCATGTTTTATGTCTTGGTACAGGGGTCTAGATTCCAAGAGGATATTCACCTGTCCACAGGGGAATTTTCCTACAACAAGGCATAAGTCATTTTGTATAAATACACCCATTCTCCCTAAGCCGGGGGATGAAGGAAAATCAACAGACAATTTATAAAACATATTTGTATTGAGCCACATCTTCCAATTTAATAAAAGTTCAGTTTCATTTCTATTCAATTGATGGTGTGTTAAGCGTTTGAGTGTTTACTGCATTTAAGCATAGATATTAATGACTTAATCTACACAGTTAATCCCAAAAAATGATATCTAATATTTTTACTTCATTCATATACCAATACCTCATCTGAGGAGGCAGGGACCCTTCCTTAGCTTGATATTATTTGTATCTCCTACAGTTTGTAGAAGTAGTTATAGTTTCATTTCTATCTTCTTATTTATTTCTAGCAATTCCTTCATTAACATCTTGTTGTTCTCCATTACTGTAGCTTTCAATTACTAAACACTAACATTGCATGGAAGTGATTTGTGATTGATAAGTGATTAGTTGTAGTTTCTCTTCCTTATTTATTTCCAACAATTCCTTTATAAAACATCGTGTTGCAACTCTGGTGTTTTCTCATTGATGTAACTCTATCGTTGCCATTTTATACTGACATTTCAAAACATTGTCTTTTGATTGGTTAAAGTGTAGCAGTAACACCCTTTATTCAATTTCATTTATTTCCAACAATTCCTCTATTTGACTTTGTTGCATAATTACCGCAATTTTGGTTGTTGTAACTCATGTTGTTACAACTCTTGTTGTTGCAACTCTCACTGCTGCAATTTTACATTTAGCTTTCTAATTAACAATTAGGTGCTTTTCTAACTGAGATAGCTTATTTCCCTTGTTTACAAGCACAATGTTGTTTGATTCTTATAGTATGAGCTACATGCGCCATAACATAGTTATCACAATAATCAATATCACTTCAATACTTGGACAATTCACCTTTAATTTTATGCAAGTGTTCATTTTACTTTCTTGCACAAGTGTGATTTACTTTCTGCAAGTGTGATTTACTCCTCTGCAAGTGTGATTTGATTTCGTGCAATAGTGATTTAATTTTCCACAAGTATGATTTGATTTCCTGCAAGAGTGATTTACTTTTCCGCAAGTGTGATTTACTTTCTTGAAAGTGTGTCATTTACTTTCCTACGAGTGTGTCATTTACCTTCCTACAATGTGTGCTTTTATTTCTGCAAGTGTAAACTTGGTGTAGTTTAATTTGGTGAATTGCTAAAGTATTTTGGTATCTTTCCTTGTGACATTCATTCAAAAGTAATACAACTCATTGGAAATTATATCATTATACTTGCATATACGGTGCACGACAATTTGTAAGTGTATATGACCTCAGATTGATAATTAAATTCACAACTCTGCAATTGCGTATTAAATTAATTAGGAGGTAATTTAAAATTATGTCAGTTGGCTAAAGGAAGCTGCACGCCCTAAGTTGTATAAGCCTCCATAATTTAATTTTTAAGTTGTAAATTGATGATTACAATAGTTTTAACATGTTTGTACAATTAGGAGTGCATTTACACTCCAAAAAGGATGATTTCTATGCACAAAGATTCATGACCTTTTGATGAAATATAGAATGAATAGATCAATATTATAGGTAACATTACAAGCTACAAGGTTGTAGAGAATTTGTATATCTATTTATACCAAAATCTGTATTGTAGAATGAATAGGTCAATATTATAGGAAATATTACAAGCTAAAGGGTTGTAGAAAAGTTGTAGAAAATCTACAGAGGTGAATTTTGTATCATGAGATGATGTATTCCTGAAGAAGAAAATGCACTCTCAAATATGGAAATTATGTGTTTTTTGCTTGAAAACGGGGCATGCTACAAAATGCACGCTCTTCAATGAAAAATGCAAGACTTATGTTAGGATTTACATGATAACTTCTTGAAATCATAATGTTATGGAAAATTCATATTGTCGGATTAATTATGCACACTATGTACACTGTCCTTATGAAATTTCCTAAAAATGGGGAATTGAGGGAAATGCACGCCTTTTTAGGGAAAAAGGCAAGTTGTACATATGTTGTCGTGTCCCAAGAAATTGGTGTGGGGTGAAATATATATTTTGGTTTGGAGTTACATGCATGAACAAATATGTATTATTACATATGCAACTCTAAATTTTTTTTATAGATATAGATAATAGATTAATGATTGCATAGGTGAAATATTGTGGTTGTGGACTGTTATTGTATATGAAGTTTGAACATACCCTGGAGTGAAAAATACAATACTTGTGTTAGGATTTGCATTATATATTCCTTAAATCACAATGTTAGGGAAAATTCATATCTTTAGATGAATTATGCACATTATCCACACTATCCTTATCAAATTTCATGAAAACGGGGCATTGAGGAAAATGAAAGCCCTGTTATGGAAAAATACAGGTTGTATATATGTTGTTGTGTCCCCATAATTTGGTGTAGGGTGAAATATACATTTTGGTTTGGGGTTACATGAATGAAATAATATGTATTGTTACATATAAAACTAAGAAATTCTTTATAGTGATAGATGATAGATTAATGATTCCTCAAGTGAAATATTGTGGTTGTGGACTGTTATTGTATATGAACATACCCAATAGGTTATTTGTGCAAGATTGCTTGCATATTATGGTTTAAGACTTTGTATGTATATAAATATGC
>JASDQU011247754.1:0-12241 GCA_032191745.1 Picea mariana
AAGATCAATGGCCTAGATTAGATCTAGCCAAGTCTAATCAATGGGTGAGATCAACTCCAAAAATCTCACTAAGGAAACCCACTTTCCTTGGTTGCTTTATGTCTATTAATTCACCCACATTGTGAATTAATTGTCACTTTATGACTTAAGTGACATATTTCACTTTTGACTTAAACCTCCTAAGTCAAAGTGAAATTAGAATCATAAAGTAAAGTACAAGGGTAATAGTCTTCTCCCTTTGTGCTTAGAGACTCATAAGCACATGGGGACCACTTTCCAAGGTACCCAAATCTCAACAAAGAGAACTACTACTCTACACCAAAGGTAGATATAGAGGTGGAGGAGGGTTATCCCCATCATCATCAATCATCAAGTAAATGCCAATGCAAACTCTAATAATGTCTTTTCGGGAATGCATGGGGATGAGAGGACCTAAATGGCTAATCCTAGGGAGAAGCTCGAGGCCCAATAAGCAGAACCTCTCCAAACATCTAAGGTTGAGGAGTAAAATCTAGTGATGGGTCGATAACTACTTGATCTAGCCTAGCAAGCAATTTTACTTCAAGCCCAATGAGAGAAGGGACAATCTTTGTAGCTTTGTGCAAGAAAGTCAGCATTTCCTGACATAGCGGGATGGTGTGCACTATCTCACCAACCCATTCTTCTCTATATCCAGGATAGGGTTATATACATGATGCTTAAATTCTCTAATCATCAAGATATGTGGAAGAGAAAACAATTGAAATGAACAAAGTTTATTTACTAAATATCTAGCACAAGGACAATAGATTGAACTCTGTATAAGTCTCTTAGCTTTATTATTATTATTCATATTTATTTATACATTTTATGTTCACTGCATTGCTTATCCCTTAAAGATGCTTTATCCTTAAAGAATTTTATGGGAAAGCCTACATCTTTGGTCTAGCCTGCAGTGCCCTATCATGATTCTTCATCATTGAGGTTGAAGACACGAGATAAAATGATCTTCGAAGAGTTAAGAATAACTGTCGAATTATGAAAGGGTCTAACCACCCTAATTCAGTCCTCCCTGGCAATGTGCATTTATAGGATTCCCAAGATGAACTTTTATTTTGAGACCCAATTGTACTGGGATTAATATTCTTCATAATATAGACCAATTTCTTTTGTTCAGAACGATGTTGATGCACTAATTGGTTAAAGTATCAGTTCTTGTGATTAGGATGTCGATAAAGTGACCTCGTAACATGATCTTTTCTTATCACACGTGTAGTGTTTTCTTGTTTCACTTTTCATAGTATGTCTTCTTTGCACACTTGCGTCGCCTTGTTGATCATTAAATATTTATTGGTAGAGATACTTGGATTTTCAATTGTTTGTACTTCAATGTATGATGATATCCCTACTTCAGTTGGATTTGCATCATTTTCTCTTTTGATCTCAATTTGATTTGTATTGTGTTAGAAATAGGGAAAGAAACAGAAAAAATATGTCTTTTTAAATTTTTCTGTTAACTAGATCAACAAAAACATAGAGATCTAAAATAAAACTCTGAAACAGAAATATATAGTTAAACAGTAGATCTGAAACATAAAGTATTTATGATTAAGCAAAGCAGTTAGATCTGAACTATAGATATGTTTATAAGCAAGTAAATCAATTAGATCTGAACGATAGAAGTATTTCTGAGTAAACAAATCATTAGATCATCTTTCTGAGTAAGCAAATCAATAGATTTGAACCATAGGAAACTTTCTGAGTATACATAACAATAGATCTAACTTTGTGAGTAAGCAAATCAATAGATCTGAACCATAAGCAAACTTTCTGAGTACGCATAACAATAGATCTAACTTTCTGAGTAAGAAAATCAATAGATATATCTGATCCTTTAGAACATTAAGCTTTTAAATAGATCTTAGCATAAATAAATTACGCTGAAGTGAACTGTCACATACCTCTTGAAAATTTACCTTTGTGTAATGAAGACACACATGAGGAATGTTATGCCACTGAAGTTATTCTCAAAAAAGTCTAGGACTCATGGATCAACCTCAATGGGTTAGATCTCTATCATGAGAATTGTAGGACAGTTATGCCACCAAAGAAAAACCTTGCACAAAAGACAACAAAAACCCCAAGCAGAAAATTCTGGAAGCAAACCCTTATTCCAGTCACACATAGTGGGCAATCTGCAAGGAGAAAAGGTGACAGTTGTATAAGATAATGGTCCGACAACCCAGCAAGGAGGACGCAGCCCTAAAGGGTTTCAATTTTGCCCAAGGAATGGGACGGCAACCACTTAGGAGAGGTCTGGTTGCAGTAGACTAGTATAGGGAGGAGATGGCGACCACATAGACTCAACCCTCAACACACAGCAACCCTCAACACACTTCTGGCAGCAGCAGAATAAAACTTAACTCAGCAACAAAAGGGACCACGCAACAATAATGAAAGAGGCCACAGCTAAACTGTCAAGGAGAGGCCGCAGCTAAACTGTCAAAGGGAGGCCACAACAAATAGAAGAACCTCAGAGCAATCCACCACAATTGAAGACAAGAGAGTAAGAGTGTAGGGAAAAGTGAGAAGAGAGGTTTCTATTTATAGTTTTAGGCTAGGGCTAGGCTTATAAAAATATAATTAATATAATAACATATTAATTAATATAAATATTAATTTAATATATTATATTTAAATATTAATTAAGATGTTTTCTTTTAATCTTACTAAGCCCTAAAACAAAAATACAAACCCCACTCAAACCCAAACTCATAAACCAAAGGGTGAAGAACAAGCAAGGGGTTAGGACAGGCAGAGAGGTTTTCTTAGTGGCAACACATGTCCATATGATTCTCAAGGTGACCAATTAACTTTATCATCATTGCATAAGGGGTACATCCCACAATGTGGTCATGCTCATCGTCATAATCTCTCCTAGATCCCGTGGACCATCTTGAGAGAGAGGAAGAGGATCACACACCAACACATCTTGGTATTACACCAAGATCTACCTGGTCAAAGACCAGGTTGCCCCAAAACACATTTGGGATCTTACCCACCAAGGTACAAGACCAAGGATCAACCCATGCTTTAGGCATGGGTACCCTGGAACACATCCAGGGGCCCTAGACACTTCTAGGGACTTATATCAACCACGAAGGAACACATCCAAGGATCAATCCAAGCTCAGGGCAAGGATTCCCTGTAACATATCCAGGGGCCCTAGAATACATCTAGGGTCTTTACTGCTTAGTCCCAAACCAAGAACCCCAGTCATCTACTGGGGGCCCACACAAAGGTCTTTCTGCTTGGTCCCAGACCAAGAACCCCAGTCATCTACTGGGGGCCCACACAAGGGTCTTTCTGCTAGGTCCCAGACCAAGAACCCCAGTTATCTATTGGGAGCCCTCACAGGGGTCTTTTTCCATGGCTCTAACTGCTTGGTCCCAGACCAAGAACCCCAGTTATCTATTGGGGGCCCTCATAAGGGTCTTTTTCCATGGCTCTAACTGCTTGGTCCCAGACCAAGAACCCCAGGAGTGTATTGGGGGCCCTAGTCCACAACTAGGGTCTTATGCCATCCTCTAGGAGAATGCCTCTTGCAGCTGCATTAAATTCAACACTCTCCCTAAGCAAGAGAGGCATTCTCAGCAACACCAAGCTTGTCTCGAAAGTACGCAAACTTTGTCAAGGACAGTGGCTTGGTCAAAATATCTGTTGTCGGAACATACTGAATACTGAGAATGTTCTTATGTACTATGTCTCGAACATAGTGATATCTCATCTCAATGTGTTTTGTCATAAAAACACATGAATCACGAAGAGTTTTACACAACTGTGTTTATCACAGTGGATTACTATGGGTTCCAACTCAGCACTGAACAAATCTGAGAGTGGCTTCTTGAGCCACGCTGCTTCTATACTAGCATCACTTGCAGCAAAGTATTCTGCCTCTACAGTGCTCTGGGCTATGGAACCATGTTTCCTGCTGGACCAGGAGAACATAGTTGAACCCACGCTAAAACAATATCCGAAAGTACTCTTCCGGTCTACTGTACTGCCCATCCAATCTGAATATGTATAACCATGAAGCATTACACTTCCACTAAAGTGTATCTAAGCCCATAGGCTATAGTCTCTCGAATATATCTCAGAAAAGGTTTAATCATATGACTATGCTTCGGTTCACACATTAACTGGATGAGGGCATTCACTGCATGATAAATATTTGGTCTGAAATTGTAACTTCTTCAGTTTGTAAAACATCGATGTGGATATGGACTGACAGTCCAACATGCCAAGCCTGCGAAGCATATTAACTGCGTAATTTGCTCTTGTGAGAGAAGCATCTCACCTGGTTTATGCCACACCTCTAAGCTTAGAAAGTAATGTAAAAAGATCCAAGTCTTTCATTTCAAATTTTATTGAAGAGCTCCCTCTTAGTCTGAGCTGTCAATAAAATTTCTTTTCTTGTAAGGAACATATCATCCTAAGACAACAGGATAATTTTGTACAATCTTTATATAAAGATTGGGATCCGCAATACTCTTGGTGAACCCAAGACTATGTAGAGAGACTGTAGATACTTTCATACCAAGCTCTCGGAGCTTGTTATAATGTATGGGATTCTTTCCCATGCATAGCCTCTTGCTCAACTTCACTGTTAAGAAAAATCAGTCTTAACATCTATCTGGTGAAGTTTTCAAATCAAAAACTGAGACAAGGGAGATAAGGATCCTAATGGAAGTAAGGATCTTGTCATAGAAAATCCCTTCTTTCTGAGAGAAATCACGAGTCACAAATTTAACCCTAATACTTCCATCTGGTGTAGGTCATGGTCTAACTCATATGCAGGGACTGTTCCCTTTGAGTCTCATAAAATGTCTGCCTCCCTGCATGTGAAAACTGGTTCCCTCTAAACCTATAAGATCCTTTGACTCTGATCTCGTGTCATATTTCTTCAAGATGTTCGTCGTGTCAGTACCAAGTTTAATATGAAAAGTTGAGTCAGACTTGTTGAGCTCCTTTGCCAAGGATAATGGCTCAATTACAATCTAAGGACTCTTGATCAAAAGGAGATATCTTAAGGGTTCCCAAAACGAGGAAAAATGCCCCAACTACCAAGATAAATTGTTGGACTCCTTAACCAAGAAAATAATCCAAGGTTACAAGTTGTCTTTCATATCAAAGATAATAGACCAACATATAGTTGGGTTTCCAAAATAGGGAGAGAGACCTAACTTACATCAATTTATAATAAGTATGTGTTGAGATCACAGGTTCCTTGGTCATATAACAAAAATACATATGAGATTCTGACAGTATTCCATTGAGGAAGGTAAACATAGCTCTTCTTGTTGTCATTTGTAGTCACAAAAATGAATGTAAATGGAGTATCCATGAACTTGCTTAGGTTGAAGACATTCTTGTACTTTGCAGCCTGTTACCAACCCAAGCTATCTAAGACATCTTCTGTGTATTCAGATGTTTGATATAAATCTGTTAGTTCAAGTAATTCTATATCCTTAAGAGATTATCCCATTGTCATGTGGATAATACATTATTCATCCATATGCAACGAGTTAACAATACGTCTTAAAGAATGAGGCCAAAGACTGCATTGTCCCAAATTATGTTCTTACAAAAGTCAGCCCTCACATGTTTTTCTCAAAGCCAAACATCAAAGTCATTTCCAAGTTTCCACCACACAATGTATTGTGGTTAACTTTAAAACTTGTGTACTCTTTGTAATACAAAACATATGGATGATCATTAAGTGCATGAGGTGCTATCATTCACTGAAATTACACAGTTTCCCATTAAAATTATTTTACCGATGATTCTGTCAATGCCATTGTAATTTACCAAAAGCTAAGAACTCACCAAGCATTAGTAACAATAACATTATAAAAGTTGAAACCTATCTTTTGTGATCTTCAAGATGAAGGTTACATCCCCAAGCATTTTGTATTAGTTTTTTAACTTGGCCTAGCTCAGAAGTGAGAAAGGGTTACTGGAGGTCAGAGATATCATTTAATTTTCAGTCAAAAGAAAGGAGAGTAGTCTTGAAAATCAATAGATAATCAAGGGTAAACTAGAGGATTTACTAGAAGTCCCCCTTCAGAAAACCAAGGATCCACCAAAGATAAAGGACCCTAGCCTCCAGATTCTCCTAACAAGAAAACTCTTCGACCTAGCATTGGTCACTCCACCAAAGACACAGTTATGCCACCAAGGAGAAACCTTGCACAAAAGACAACAAAAACCCCAACCAGAAAATTATGGAAGCAAACCCTTATTCCAGTCACACACAGTGGGCAATCTGCAAGGAGAAAAGGTGATGGTTGTATAAGATAATGGTCTGGCAACCCAACAAGGACGACGCAGCCCCAAAGGGTTTCAGTTCTGCCCAAGGAATGGGACGACAGCCACTTAGGAGAGGTTTGGTTGCAGTAGACTGGTATAGGGAGGAGATGGTGGCAGCATAGACTCAACCCTCAACACACTTCTGGCAGCAGTAGAATAAACCTTAACTCAGCAACAAAAGGGACAAGGCAACAGTAATGAAAGAGGCCGCAGTTGAACTGTCAAGGACAGGCCGCAACTAAACTGTCAAAGGGAGGCCACAGCAAATAGAAGAACCTCAGAGAAATCCGCCACACTTGAAGAGAAGAGAGTAAGAGTGTAGGGAAAAGTGAGGAGAGAGGTTTCTATTTATAGTTTTAGGCTAGGGCTAGGCTTATAAAAATATAATTAATATAATAAAATATCAATTAATATAAATATTAATTTAATATGTTATATTTAAATATTAATTAATATTTTTTCTTTTAATCTTATTAAGCCCTAAAACAAAAATACAAACCCCACTCAAACCCAAACTCATAAACCAAAGGGTGAAAAACAAGCAAGGGGTTAGGACAGGCCGAGAGGTTTTCTTAGTGGCAACACATGTCCATATGATTCTCAAGGTGACCAATTAACTTTATCATCACTGCATAAGGGGTACATCCCACAGTGTGGTCATGCTCATCTTCATAATCTCTCCTAGATACTGTGGACCATCCTGAGAGAGAAGAAGAGGATCACACACCAACACATCTTGGTATTACACCAAGATCTACCTGGTCAAAGACCAGGTTGCCCCAGAACACATCTGGGGTCTTACCCACCAAGGTACAAGACCAAGGATCAACCCATGTTTTAGGCATGGGTACCTTGGAACACATCCAGGGGCCCTAGACACTTCTAGAGACTTATATCAACCACAAAGGAACACATCCAAGGATCAATCCAAGTTCAGGGCAAGGATTCCCTGTAACATATCCAGGGGCCCTAGAATACATCTAGGGTCTTTATTGCTTGGTCCCAGACCAAGAACCCCAGTCATCTACTGGGGGCCCACACAAGGGTCTTTATGCTTAGTCCCAGACCGAGAACCCCAGTCATCTACTGGGGGCCTACACAAGGGTCTTTTTGCTTGGTCCCAGACCAAGAACCCCAGTTATCTATTGGGGGCCCTCACAAGGGTCTTTTGCTATGGCTCTAACTGCTTGGTCCCAGACCAAGAATCCCAGGAGTGTACTGGGTGCCCTAGTCCACAACTAGGGTCTTATGCCATCCTCTAGGAGAATGGCTCTTGTAGCTGCATTAAATTCAACAGTTCCTTTCTCCATAATTTGGACTTTAACATCTAATGATTCCATTAATTCAATTGGATTGGTCATTATTTATTTCCTGATCAACGTTACCTTGTTGGTAAGTTGCTCTAGATTTCCCTGTAGCAACTTCTTATCATTCTTTAACTTCCTATTTTGTGTAAATAAACTTTGATTATGATCCCTTAAGCATGAAAGCTCTTTGTCATTCTGACTTGTCAAATTTTGTTTTAAGATCTTGATCCTCTAGCTTCTCATCTTTTAACCTTTTGATTTGTTCAAGCAACCTCTAATTCAAGTTCCTTAGGCAAGAATATGCTTCGACTTTTTTTGATAGGTTCTTGTTGAATTTCTTCTTAAGATCTTCATTCTCCTGTTCTAACTTCTAATTGCATGGCTTCTTATCTTTGACTTCTTGATTTGTGCACGTAGTTTTTAACTATGATCTTTTAGGCGAGAAATTTCTTCGTCTTTTTCTAGTAAGTTCTTGTCAACTTTCTTCTCGAAATCTTGATTTTCTTATTGTAATTTCTGATTGAATTGTTTCTCATCTTTCCATTCCTTGATTTGTGCAAGCAACTCCTAATTATGATTTTTTAGGTGAAAATTTCTTTGTCTTTCTCTGATAATTTTTTCTCGAGTTTTATCACGAGGTCTTGATTCTCCAATTGTAACTTTTTGTTACATTGTATTGCAACACCTTGTGGGAATCGCGTTTGATGCTTGAATTGCAAGTAAGAATTATTTTTCTTCAATTCTTGTAGTTGTTCATTGAAATCATTTGTTTTGTTAACATACCCATTCAATTTATATCATAACATATGAACATAACATTGAAACTTATCTTTCATATAATCAACATATTTAATATTTTTCTCTTGGGCTACATGTTCCTTCTCGTGCTTTACCACATCTTGTGTTAAGTGATTGACTTTATTTTCGAGAAGTTGATTTTGGTTTACTTGAAAATTATAATTTGATCTAAGTTGTTGTAATTCCCCTTTTAATCATTCACGTAGCTTCACAGTTATTCCTATCGATATTACCACGGTTGTTGTATAGAAATCCCTTCAATAATACATTTATATTAAGTGCGTGCACAAAAGTGTGAAGGTCTTATTATCACATATATTGCATGGGGGATTGTGCAACAGCACCCCATGGTCACTTGGCAGTGTCAAAGCATCATACATGAGCATATCCCAAAGCAAAGGCCTCAATGATCATGCCCCTAGTGACATTTTGCATCACTTTCTTCATTATATTGATGGTTCCCTCGATGGTGTCTCTGGTTACGAGGGTGTACCAAATCGCCCCCTTCTCACCCTATTTGCATATCTTGGTCATATTTTGATCTCTATCAGTTTCATCATTGTATTTTATCCATATTGGAGACATATTGCATGTATTTGCATACTCCCTAGTGAAGAAAGAAAGTGTTTTGGATTAATTGAAACTAATTGACAGCTTTTCCTAAGTTTTGATTAAGGTTACAAGGGAAAATTATTTAAAAAATTATCAATCTCACTCTACCTTGGGCGCTTTATGTATTTTGGCTAAAATTCCACTAGGAAGGCAACTTAAATTGTTGACCATGGCTAATGAAGTGGGGTGCACCACCTTGGGCCCACGAGTGAAAGGAGCAATACATCATTTGACCATTTTGGAGCTAGGGAAAGGGGGCACACCCCTCAAATGTGTATGGCAGCTTAACTCATGAATTATTTTCTACAAGGCTAATGTTGTTAACATAGCTTCTAGAAGAGAGACTTAGACCTCTCTAGAGGCCATGTGCCCTGCCTAGCTAGTTGATTTAATATTTTGTTGCTTTTGGCCTCTATATATTGAAGAGGGTCTTTGGCTCATTTTCTATATATGGAGCCTCCCTCTCACCTGTAAACAGGGTTGGAAGGAGTGATGAATAGACTGTTGATGTTTTGTTTCACTAGAGTCTCATGGATGGTTGAGCAAGGCGCATTTCTAGGGTTTTTCAAAAAGGCTAATGTTGTTAACATAGCTTCTAGGAGAGACTTAGACCTCTCTAGAAGCCATGCGCCCCACCTAGTTAGTTGATTTAATTTTTTATTGTTTTTGGCCTCTAGATATTGAAGAGGGTCTTTGGCTCATTTTCTATATATGGAGCCTCCCTCTCACCTATAAGGGTTGGAAGGAGTGATGAATAGATTGTTGTTGTTTTGTTTCACCAAAGTCTCATGGATGACTGAGCAAGGCGCATTTCTAGGGTTTTTCTTCTCCAATTCTCTATGTTATGAACATAAATATACACATAAATAGATATTCATAACATAATAATTAATTAATAAATAATAATTATTAATAATGAAAGGACATGTCTCAAAGGACATGACTATTGGTTAAGGGCACCCCTGCGTGGGTATATAAACGAGTCCTCATTCTCAATTGTATATCATCTCATCTATTCATATTTTATACATTATTCCTACATGGATTATTATGTTATATTCCAAGTATTTTGGATAATTCTTGTGTGAGCGAACTTTGTTCGTCTCATTTTGGTATCAGAGCTTAGTTTTTATGATCCTGGCCTTTGGCCACTCTCTTTGCAAACCTTGTTTGAACCGGCTTTTAGCCAGTCAAATCTTCAAAGTTTCTCTGATTTCTTCAAGTCCTTGACCACTTTTAGGCCTTTGGCCATTAAAAAAATAAAAGTCAGAATTTATGTTAAAAACAAAAAAAGAAAGAAAAGAATTAGAAATAATTTGTCAAAAAAATTAGAAGTGTCAAAGAAAAAAATTTATGTAACACGAGCGTTTAAACACCAAGAAACTCAGAATTGTAGCAAGGATCAAAGGAAAGTATAAAGCAGGGCCAAAATACACGCAAGAATCGAAATTGTCATAGTACAAGCTTGTTCATTTCTATTATCAAATGCAAATTCTATTGTTGTTGGATTACTATAAAACAGTCAAGGTCGTTGTCGTCCGCTATCACAGCCGCCTCACCCTCTAGCCAAGTCATCTAACACACACATTCGCTGCAATTTCGAAAAAAATAAAATATATATCAATCCACTGCAAATTCACATAGTGGAGAGAAGCCCGATGGGTTGGTCAAATTGTAAGAGTCAAAGACTCGATAAGCGACCGACGTATTTATCCCACGTGGAAAACGTAATTACATTGGGAAAAAGATAAATCACTTGTTGTTGTAACCGCAACCAAAAAGGAGCTTTCATACGATATTTACATTGCCATCGAAAATGTTAGTAGTCGTAGCTAAATTCTATCTAGAAACCGCGCAAAGAAGAAATCACATTCGTGCGTTTTCGTGGCCACCATAGAGTCACACCCCTTACCGTATTTTCAATAAGTGGCAGTCAATATTTAAAAAAATAAACATAAAAGGTCACCAGTCATTGGGTTGCATATCCACTCAAATTGTCACACCCCTTTGTAAGTCACGGTCGCCCGGTGAATAAGTTACAAAGTGTGATTAAAGAAAAGTCAAATTATTATTAAATACAAGGTGAAATCGTTGCAACCCGTGGCCACATTCAAAAGGTGAGACAAAGATATATATACTTTTTTAAAGTGGGACGAGAATATCATCATTTGGATAATAATAGTGAAATATATTAAAGCAAGTGAAAAGACATTAATGTTACCGAGGTGGAGAAACAACTTAAATTAAGTGGATCAATTAATTGTTTATTATATGTTACAATCAACGGATATATTCTTAAGGAAGTTATACAAGGTTGATAAAGTGAAAAAGATAAAAAAGTTTAAGAGTTAATAAAGGTCATAACATTTAAGGTGGAAGAAAGAGTCCAATTAAGTGGAACATTTGTTTGTTATATTATTTACAAATGAACGGTGGCACAAATAAACCCTTTTTATATAAAAAGGTAACAAAAAGCTTTTGGAAGGTAGTGAAAGCTTTTTGGAAGGTAGTGAAGGGTAGTTAAAAGAAAAGAAAAAGATATAAAATAAATATATTCCAAGTGCATCATTTATAAAAAGAAAAAGGGGATTATCAAAGAAATTTTATATTTCCAAAGAAGCCATTGAAGACCTTAATATAAAGGTGATTCCCCTAAAAGTTAAGTGAAGTGAAGCTTTAAAAAGGAATTTTTCTAAAAAGAATTGAAGAAACATTTAAAAACCATTTATATAGAGATATATTATTAAGAAAAAGTGAGGTTTTAAGAAGAGATATAAAGTAAAAGGACAATCAAGGTTCAACCTATGAATTATATAAATGGAGTCTAAAATGACGAATGTAAGATTTTCTTATGAAGGATGTTGCATTTCAACTTACGGGTTATTTACATTAAAGGGGATTATTCAAGGAAGAGAGGTTAACATCGTTATCAGCATGACCCGGGATGAGAATTCTATTAATATTAATTTGGTGAATCAATTATCTATTTCGGAACATAACATAAGTGAAAAGACAAATATTTTTTGCAAGAGACAATATGAAATTAAAGACTTGCAAGTAACAATTGATGATTATGAATATATATCTCAATTCAATGTCACAACTATGTATAGAGAAGAGAAGAAATCGACATCATTATCGGGCTAACCTGGTTTAAAAGTCTAGGTACCTTCATT
>JASDQU011247756.1:2562-25712 GCA_032191745.1 Picea mariana
ATTGGTACATACTTTGTACATGGTTGGATGCACTTGTTTATGGTACAGGTTGATTACAGGTTGTTTGGTACAGGTTGGTACTGATTCACCCCTGTCTTAGTAATCCAACATGAGATTTGGTATTACTCTATGAAAATGAGTTTATGAAACATCCAGGAAATTTTAGAAGGCAATGGCTAGGACCCTATGTGATTAAGCATGTAACAGAGACACATGTTGCGCAGTTGGAGACCCTAAATGGAGATGTCCTTGAAGGAATGGTGAATGGAATTCGGTTGAAACTCTATCGAGACAACCGACAGTCTGCGCAGTAATCTGGGTTGCGCCCGAACACATGTATCATAGTAGATGTAATATAGTAGGAAGGAAAAACACAGAAAAGCAAAAAAAAAATAGAAAAGGGAAGAAAAACAAATAAAAAGTATATATACAAAAAATAAAAAGATTATAGAGTACAAGGAACAAGATATTGTGAAAAAGGAATGGTTATCACACATCAGGACAGAGCTATGTCGAGTTAGAAAATAATGCATAGAAGAAAAAAGACTGAAAAAAATAGATACAAAAGAAATGAAACTTGTTGAGGAAAAGGTATGAATTACCTTACTCAATCATTTTTTAATCTTGCCTGGCTAGGACAAGATAGTTGGAAATATCACCCTGTGATTTATAGACTGAATATTTTTTCCCAATCCACAAGTATTAATTACAAGGGTTTAGACTGATTTATTAATGAAAAGAATGTTGCAAAATGAAAAAAAAAATTATTTTAATTTCTGGAATGTATACATATCACATAAAGCAAATATGGAGATCAAAAAACAAAAGTAACCAAGTCATAAATACACACAATTGAGACAGAATAACAATCTAATTTATTCCATTCTGAGATATCAAAAGTATTTTTCTCTTTACAAAACCCTTGCGAGGGCATGGACCAAAGTCTAATTTAGAGATCCCCGATGAACACCATACAAAAGGACTCTGACAAGAAGTAAAAACTAAAATTTATAATCTGGATCATCTTCCCACAGACTGCTGCCAATTTGACTCTGCAAAATATCCTTTATCGGCTATGAAATTTAATCCACAAACAAAGAAGAATACACAGGCTATAAAGGATGGATCAACACCTCTAAAACAAGTATCTGAATTATTTGGTTCAATTTTGAACCTTATTGTCTACAATAGGACCCTGCTGTCAAAAAGAGGATTAGGCTTTGAATAAACTCAAGAATGAATGAAAATTGAAACCATCTCATGAAATCAAAAGATGAAACCTTAGTCTTGCTTTCTCCTTCTATTCTCCTTTTTCTCATTTAGCTTTTATGCCTTTCAAATAAGTTGAAGTAGTTCAACTACTTCATTTAGTTAAGTTAGTTTGACTTAACTAATTTAGTTTAGGAGAAATAATAATAATAGTAATAATAGTTAAGGGTCTTTAATTAATAATAACGAGGTAGGTGGGACCCCTTGTGACTCTCGTCTTTTCTTATTTTCAAATTATAAAATATAACACAAACGGATAATCATTTCAACACATGCCACCCTTGTAACTCCTTTAGATATCTTCAAAATTGAATATTTAAATATCAGAAATAATTTAAATCATATCCAAAAATATATAAATATCCGGATAATCCACATTATCCAAAAAGAGCTTGTTGTCCAAACTTTCTGCAGACCATCAACACTGTCTTTATCAACTCAAATCATAAAAACACATAACTAAAAGCCATACTTTCCACTTTGAGAGGCAATATTTCTTCTATCATTGTTGTCCCCCTTTGATTTCCCAAAGGTAGCCCATGGTTGATTTGAACCTTGAGGTTGTATTTCACTGATTACATGGGAACAATCATCCTTCAAATGCATGTGGGAGGAAATGGATTTTTAGGAATCATTTGAGGGAGAGGAAGGGGAGGCAACATCTTTGTATGTATCTTGCACAAGGGGAATATCAATTTTAATTCTTTTACTTGCATGTGAATATTGAACATGTGAATCAACATGGGAAACATGAACATTAAGATTGACAGGTGGTGGAGGAGGTAATAAAAAATTGGGCCAGCCACGATGGTGAGAGACATTCCGGTTGACAATCTATTGCCATCCATCATTTGCAGGGACTTCTGGTTGCAAGAACACATGAGGAGGAATATGAATTCCAGGGATGTTCTGAGGCTAGAAGGGGGTCTCTCTGGTTGAGGTTGTATTATTCCTTGCTCGATCCAATTAAAGAACCCATCTTGGAACAACTGGTTCAATTCCCGGGGATAAACATCAAAATGAATGGAAAATCTAGGCCTTCTAGGCCCTCTGTTCCAATTTCCTCGGCCTCTGTTATTTCTTCCATGGATGCCCCTATTGAAGAAACTCATCCTGTAGCAATAGTTCGTCAGTAACTAAGCCCTTAATAAACCATACATAAAATTATTCTTGCATGAATCAAAAATTGGCTAAGAAATTGACACAAGATACACGCAAATCTATCCATATTAAACCATTTAATAATCTCTAAGTGAGCAGGGGGTGATAGGATTCATGGGACCTATGGAGGGAGTGTAATGAGTGAAAGGTGGTATAATTGAGAGGGGATAAATACATGAATATTTCTCAACAATTAATTAAATAATTTAACTATGTAATAAAATACCAAAATATCAATTCCAAACCATTGTTGTGTTATCTCTTTTGTCGTTGTTACACAGACCCTTTTAATTTATTTAAAGAACATGGATGTCATAAATGAAATTCGGATTATGAGGGGAAAATAATGAGTGAAAAATGGTAGCATTACAGGGACATATTATGGATATTGTTCATATAAAAAAATTAAATCAAAAAATCAAACATATCTTTGTTCAGAACTCCACAATTCAATTAGTATTCACTTTTCAAAACCACCATCTAAATTGTTACTTCCGTTAAAAATTGCTTGTTGGCTTCCAAAAAATAACGCATATGCCCAAAAATACTCAATTACAGTAACCTTCGCACCCATATAAACTTTATATAACAACCCTAACCAACAACATGGCCATTGATATGATAAACATAATAACCATTTGAGCCACAACCATTCATAATCCAATGCTAAACCTTTTTTTTTTAAACCAATAGAATACGCACAGTGATTCCAGCCATTTATATCCAATATTTATACTTTAAAATCAATACGAATATGCACAATATTTACCACCATTTGTCCATTATTCAAACACTATTCGAAACAATCAAATTGGGCATTAAAACTCTTAATCAGGCCCCAATCCATTCTCACACGGGTCTCTTTTAAATATAATCAACATAAGGATTGATTTGAATAACATTTGAATCAAATAACATGCAACTCTTGAGCCCAATCTTCACATAAATTAGCATGTACAAACTTCTTTTAAAAATTATCAACGAGGAACATAACTAAATCATGCCCAATCAACTAAGCACACACAATGCCTATTTACCCTTGACTGGATTAAAACGATATAAATATCATATTTAGAGTTTAAACACAAGAAATGGAGAGTAAGAACAGATGGCTCAATCAAAGGAATAAGTCTCTGAAAATGCAGACAACTTGTGCCTTTCAAAATTTACCACATACATATAACAAGTAACCATAATCTCGACTGTGAGGGTTACCAAAACGACAATCAACCACCTCCAACAGGGAACGAAAAGAAGCAAATATCTTAACAACACTGTAAAATGAGTGTCCAAGCACAAACCCGTGCCCAACCAAAAACATGTATAATGCTTCCATTTAACTTCTGGTTGATGTTAAACCCAACTGTGCAATGCTTTCCAGACATTAGTTTTAGTGAGGGAAACACTATGATAGCTAACAACTCAGGGTTTTTCCAAGTCAAGGCAAGAAACACTTCAACTTTCAACAGTTCACATTGCAACCTAGAGGATCAAAGAAAATCAACCACAGAGACGAAAATGGAGTGGAAAATCTTAAACACAGAGACTAGTTGTAATACTCATGTGCAAGGCTCAGAGCTTGGAAAATAATCAATTTCCACAGAGAAACCAGACCCAAAACCCAAGCTGACCGAGCATGCTTCACTGTCATTTTATCAATAAATCCATGCAAAGATTACACACAACAAGGAGAGCATAACCATTCCCTTTTTTTTTTAAATTCCAATAGTCCAGAATAATCACTAGAAGAAACCATAGACACAACACCAATACACAGTTCAAATATCCAATAACAACTTAAGAAACACATAGATCGCAAGCAATCCCGGGCCAAAAATTGATTCGAAGGGCAGAGTAAACAACATGTATGGAAGAGTAAGGAACCCATACTTGGAAAAGCCTGCGTGAGGAAGAAGCTAGACTGTATGCCTCCTTTAGGACTGGACAATGCAGAGCATCAACCACCACCAAAGCCAAAAACCAAAATACAAGAATGACTAGGGTGACGGGCTTGAGGGGTGTTTGTGTGACATGCAGTAAATGCATGTCGCTTCTCCCTCCAACCTCATTCAATTCAATGTATGAGTGAGACGATTCACTATAATACTAAGAATTTAATCAACCATATAATCATTTCCATATCCCATTTTCATAGTGCGCCACCCTTGGTAATGCCAAACCTTTTTAAAAATAACAATGTGTTATAGCGTTACCCCATGTGCATCCACATATAACATAAAACAAGGCGCATAAATATAGTAGCAAGGGTTTGTGCACTCTTCCTTTGTCACAATAGTACATATAAGTGCATCATGTCCATCATAGCGCCACAAGTCTACAAGGGGGTCCCACCTACTAGTTTATTATTAATATAAATAATTAATAGCTTGGCAATCATTTGCGGGCATAATATTCATCGTTGCATTTTTAAGCGTAAACAAACTGGCGACTCCATAGGGAAATTTGTTTCCAACAGTTTAAGAACTCAGAATGTCCAGTTTCGCAGATCAGGTGAACATTAGATCAAGGAATTATATATCAGAATGATTATGCAACAGGGGAAGTGAGGTGGTTTAAGGGAAAAAATGATTTGGGATTTTGGGAATAACTCATGGAAAGTGTTACGTATGGGGGGATTATTTTTGTATGCATAAAATTCGATTAATCTCAGTAAAAGCATTCCTTGCTTTGAGGAGAAAAATTTCTGGTGTGCTATTTTTGAATCTCAGGGCGAAGGGAAGAAAAGGAAATCAGAAAATAGGGATGAAAAACCAATTATCTTATCTAATAGTAGTACGAGAAGCAGATAACAATTTCAATGATGTCTTCAAGGAGGGACATCATGACAGTTGTGTAACCTGATTGTTATTGATTAACAATACTTGCAAAATAACATCGACGTAGCAAAATTGATCCATAATTTTATTTCTGAAAAGAAAAGAAATTAAACAACATAAAGAAATAAAATAGCAAAGCAAAATCAAAGCAGTGAAACAAAAACTGTAATACAGAAGTAATTCCATACAACATTTAAACTTTCAAACTGGTTCCACATAGTGTTTCAAGTGGGAACTGTTGGTGCTATAGGAAAATAATTGTTCTTCCAAGTCCTTTAGAAGATAAGAATTTGCGCCCAGGACAAAAGCGATTTCAAAAGGACCCATCCATAACTTTTGAAACTTTGAATGCCTTCCTCTATCAACGTTAGTTGAATCCCAAAGCAAGACTTTCTCATTCACCTTAAATATGACAACTTTTGCGCTATTATTGAAATACTTATTCATGGTTTGTTGTCTTTTCTTTAAGTTCTCCAAGATAAACGTCCTTTGTTCCTCTAAAGCCAATAGTGCATTTATCCTTTGAGAGATATTAGAAGAATTTAATTCTTCAATCTATAGCATCATCCTTAAAGAAGAAAGTTCCATCTCGGTAGGCAAGCTAGCTTCTTGACCATAAACAAGCTGAAAGGGAGTGCAACCTATGCTCACCTTGGTGGTAGTGTGATCTGCCCAAAGGGAGTAAGTGAGGAGGGTGTTCCATTGTTAAGGCTTATCTTCAATGAGCCTCTTGATAACTCTAACCAGATTGTTTTTAGTAGACTCATCTTTCCCATTTCCTTGAGGGTAAGAAGTTGATGAGGTAAAAGGTTTAACTCCGAGTTTAGCTAGAAACTGAGTCAGCTAAGAAGAAATAAAAGTAGGACCGTTGTCTGTAATAATCTCTAAAGGAAGGCCAAATATGGAGAAAATATTAGTTTCAAGGAAAGAATAACCTGTTCATCCTGCGAATTCTTAAGTGGGACATCTTCGGTTCATTTCGTGAAATAATTTGTGGCTGTCAAGATGAAAACTTTCCCTACTAAAGATGGAGGATTAATAGAATCGATAAAGTCCAGGTCCCATTTTGAAAAAGGAAATTCAGGAAGGACAGGTTGTAAAGGCATGGCAGAAATATGTTCCTTTCCAGCAAACTTCTGGAACTTGTCACAAGATCTTGAAAAGTTATAAGAATCTCTAAAAAATGAAGGCCAATAATACCCTTTTCTGATGATTTTAAAAGCATTAGTTTTAGAAGAAATGTGGCCACCCACATGAATGACAGAATCTGAAGATCCATGGGTTTCTTGTAATAATTTATGTGCTTCCTCGTTATTTACACAGTGAAGTAATATACCATCGACATATCTCCTAAACAAGAAGTCTCCTAAAATGACATATCCGGAAGATTCGAGACAGATCCTTCTCTTTTGATGAGTATCCAAGTTATCTGGGAATCTCTGATTTTGCAAGTAATACAACAGATGTTTATACCTAGGATGTTCAACTACAGGAAGGATTTGATTATCAATGTAAAATAGTGCTGACAGAGGGTTATCTTGTTCATCGATTTCTTCACTTGCTTCAACATGTTGAGCCAAGTGAAGGGATAAGTCACACCCCTTAATGGTTTTTGAATTCATGATGATTAAATCATGCTTATGTATCTTGGCAAGCCAATGTACAAGCTTCTCTGAAAGATAAGTCTGTGAGAGAAAAAACTTGACAGCAGGTAACGAGACTTTTACCAGTGTGTGCTTTCCTAAGATAAAGTGGTGAAATTTCTCCACAGCTTTAACAAGAGTGAAAGCATGTTTTTCAATATAAGAATATTTGAATTCATCGTCTGATAAGCTTTGACTCATGTAAGATACTAATTTTCCATTAATCTAGTCATCACATTGTACGAGGATAGCAAAAACTGCTTCCTCTGTGGAATTAGTGTACATCATAAACTCTTTCTCAAAATCTGGCTTCACCAAAACCGGTACGGAACTGATTTCCTTCTTAATCCTTACGAAATCATTATCGACGTCATCAGTCCAAGAAAAGGAGCGATCTTCCTTGAGTATATTGTGAATTGGTTTGACCATTGCAGCAAAATCAGGAACAAACCTACTGACAAAGTTGATAATTCCCATAAAGGCTTGAACCTCCTTTTTGGAAGTAGAGGCAAGAAGGTTTAGAATAGCAACAATACTTTCAGTATCTCTACTTATTCCTGAATCAGAGACAATATGCCCAAGGAGCTTTCCCTTAGTGACGCTGAAAATAGACTTAGAAGGATTTAAAGAAATGTTGAATTTCCTGCATCGCATGAGAACCTTTCTAATATGACCAAAATGATCCAATCGGTTCTTTGAATATACAGTCAAGTCATCAAGATAAATCTGAATAATCTTACCGATCAAATCATCAAAAGTTATCTGCATATCTCTTTGGATAGTGGACATGCATGAGATAAGACAAAAGGCATGCGCTCATGAGCAAATGTGCTCCAACGTGTAATAAAAGTGGTTTTGTATTTATCTGTCCTTTTTGCCTTGATCTGATTATAACCAGAAAAATCATCAAGTAAGGACATCATATGCGACCTTGCAACTTGCTGCAAAGTCATTCCCATATTAGGGAGAGGAAAATGGTCTTTTATGCTCGCTCTATTTAATGTGTGGAAATCAATACATAAGCGCTCTATTTAATGCCATTGAATTTAGTTCCCTTTTAACATGAGTGATGTTAAATGATAATAAGTTCGGGATAAGAGCCAAAACAGTTTGGGTGTAACATTTCATCAACTTGTTGCTAGGAAAATATATTTTGCGTACAAGGTTTGCAACAAGTTCAGAGTCCCCAAAAACTGTAAGGTGACCACAATCTAAATTATAGGCATTTTTGATGCCTAGCAATAATGCTTCAAATTCGGTGACATTGTTTGTGCAAGCAAACTCTAACCTATAGGAAAAGTTGTGAATTTTACCTACAGGTGAGTACAGGATAATGCCAGCTCCATTACCTTTGTTGGAGCATGAACCATCAAACTGCATATGCCACATCCAATCCTCCAAGTCAATTTGTTCCAGGGTAGTGTTATCCTCATCTGCAAAGATGGAATACACTCCTAGGTCCTCCTCGACATAATTTACATTAGGTTGTGGAATACTTTCTACATATGGTGAAATTATTCCCTCCCTTAGGAATATGATGTTCTTCCCATTCCAAGGAACGAATAAGTGTGTCCCGTCAAGTGAGAGATATCCACTTGTCAAAGCTTTCCAATCTCTTCCTAAGGTGATTGAATAATTATGTACTGTCATGTCAATCACCTGAATATTAAGGGTTGTCCTTATTTCAGGATGTGCGCATAGAACCAAAGTCACGTCTTTGATTTCACCTATGGTCGATTGTTGTAAACTATTATAAGAGAGCATGCTTCTGACATTTTCATTTGTACAATACAATCCTAGATCTTCCATAATAATTTTCGACATTACGCTTGGGCCCAAACCACCGTCAATTAGGCAACAATGGGCTATTTTGTCCATAATCTTTACATAAATGAAAAATGGGGGATTTTTTTACAGGGTGTCTAAATCTATTTACACCTAATTTATTTACACTAGAATCCTCTTCTTTTACCTCTTCAGAGAGATTGTCTATGGTAGAAACTTTTCCTTCCATAAAAGTTTTTAGATGCTTTTGTTGCTCAGGGACGACAACCATGTCCAAAAGAGTAGCGTCGGCCTTGATATTATCCAATTGGTTGAGAATGTTGTATTTGGAAGAGGGAATATGGGAAGGGACTCCTTGGCTGTGAGGAGTTTTAGTAGCTTGTACAGTAGCAGCCGGTGAAAATGAGCTTGGGCTAGAAGAAGTACGAGGGGGATCATATTTTCCTTTTAAAGCATAGGATTTATTACTAGTGTTTATGATCATGACATCCTCTGGTTCTATGAAATTTAGAACAACAATGGTAGTTCCATGCCTTTTTCCAAAGATTTTATCTCTAACACTCTTCTTTACCTCACAAGTACTTTCCTCGTGATGTTCCTCGCAAAAGTTACACAAACTGCGAGGCATGATGGCTTTGGGCTGAAATTTGTTTTCATTGATATTCCTAAAAGGTGGTGAAGAAGAAGACGAGGCCCCAGGAGTAAGAGAAGGGACATTATCTTTTCGCTCATACACTATCATTCGGTTATTCATATCTTGTACAAGTTGTAAGAGGGTGGACATGCCTGTTTGTATAATTGAGTCTCCTTTGGGAAGACTTGTTCTTTTAAGTTATTCTTCATACTCTAGACAAGTATGCAGAGTGAAACCAAGATTGTCAATAGATTTTTCTTCAAGCCTATGATGATAAGGGGAAGGTAGAGCATTATAGTAATGCATAAAAGAGGCTTGGTTCTGGGGGTGAATAAGTTTGGGAATTTGGTTATATAACTTGGTGAAACATAAGTTGAAAGACTTGATAGTCTCACCGTCTTTGTACACAATGTTATTGTATTCCTGTAATTGTTCAGTTGGGATTTTAGACTACCCATAAGTAGATTTGAACCAATAAACTAACTCTTCCCAAGTGGAAAGAATCTTGGGAAGGAGATCAAAGAAATTTGTCATTTTTTTCCCTTCAAGGGAGTTAGAAAATAAGCGCATACAAGTATCATTGTCATTAGCTCCTATATTGTGACAAGCATTAGAGAATTCCACCAAGTGTTCCTTTGTAGTGTCTGTGTTATTTCCTGAAAACCTAGGGATATGCTCTTTAAATTTTGGTAACGGCCGAGTGGCAGGTGCTAGATTTAAAGGGGAGGATGCATGCCACGAGTTAGTAGTAGCATCTTCTTCGAATTGAAATATTCCATACAACTTTATGACCTTGGTGGGATTGGTAGTAGATTGGACAGGGACTTGATGGCTATGCAAGCTACCAATCACTGACGAGGTTGAAGGTTGAGATGAAGAAACACCTCCAGTGCCACCAAAGCCACCCACATATTCCATTTATTTAATGATGGGTAAGAGAGAGAAAGAGGAACTAGCTGAATCAGACAAAGTTCTGCTTAGAGTACCTCGTTGGGTTGAAAAACCAACGTTTCTTCATCCTATTTCAACGATAGGGGTGATGTAAGGAGATAAACCTCTTCTTCTCCTAGAGATGTGAAGGTTTAAGAACATGAAAAGAGGATCACAACTTTAGGAAAAAGAAAGCTACAATTGATTCCTAGGTTGCCTTTACCTGGTCTCCCAACGTTCCCGAACACTTATGTCTTGTTTAATTACTGCCCACAAGCATTCAAGCTCAACCCGGGTGTTAACAGTTTCTAAGATAGTATTGAATAAATTTAAAGTAATGTTGGTTTGGTCTTTAAGACCAGGCTCAATATTGGGCTGCCTTGTAACGGGTATTGTCATGAAGAAAAGAAAACAGTCAAAGAATCAAAAGTAGAAATATAAAAATATTCAATGATAATGTGAACACAATCAACCAGAGATATATGGAAGATTTCCCCATTATGGTCGCCAAATAAATGTTGAAGAAAAGGTATGAATTACATTACTCAATCATTTTTGAATCTTTCCTGGCTAGGACAAGATAGTTAGGAATATCACCCTGTGCTCTATAGCCTCAAAATATTTTTTCCCAATCCACAAGAATTAATTACAAGGGTTTAGGTTGATTTATTAATGAAACAAATGTTGCAAAATAAAATAAAAATTTATTTTAATTTCTGGAATGTATACAAATTACAGAAAGCAAATATGGAGATCAAAAAGCAAAAGTAACCAAGTCATAAATACACACAAATGAGACAGAATAGCAATCTTATTTATTCCATTTTGAGATATCAAAAGTATTTTTCTCTTTACAAAACCCCTGTGAGGGCATGGACCAAAGTCTAATTTAGATATCCCCAATGAACACCATACAAAAGGACTCTTACAAGAAGTAAAAACTAAAATTTATAATCTAGATCATCTTGCCACAGACTACTGCCAATTTGACTTTGCAATATATCCTTTATCAGCTATGAAATTTAATCCACAAACAAACAAGAATACACAGACTATCAATTATGGATCAACACCTCTAAAACAAACATCTTAATGATTTGGTTCAGTTTTGAACCTTGATGTCTACAATAGGACCCTGTTGTCAAAAAGAGAAATAGGCTTTGAATAAACTCAAGAATGAATGAAAACTGAAACTATCTCATGAAATCAAAAGAGAAAACCTTAGTCTTGCTTTCTCCTTCTATCCTCCCTTTTTTTCTTCTTCTCATTTAGCTTGTATGCCTTCCAAATAAGTTGAAGTAGTTCAACTACTTTCTTTAGTTAAGTCAGTTTGACTTAACTAATTTAGTTTAGGAGAAATAATAATAATAATAATAGTTAAGCGTTTTTAATTAACAATAACTAGGTAGGTGGGACCCCTTGTGACTCTCGTCTTTTCTTCTTTTCAAATTATAAATTATAACACAAATGGATAATCATTTCAACACATGCCACCCTTGTAACTCCCTTGGATACCTTCGAAATTGAATATTTAAATATCAGAAATTTAAATCATGTCCAAAAATATATAAATAGCCACATTATCCAAAAAGATCTTGTTGTTCAAACTTTTTGCAGACCATCAACACTGTCTTTATCAACTCAAATCATAAAAACACATAACTAAAAGCCATACTTGCCACTTTGAGAAGCAATCTTTCTTTTATCACTGTTGTCCCCCTTTGATTTCCCGAAAGTAGCTCGTGGTTGATTTGAACCTTGAGGTTGTATTTCACTGCTTACATGGGAACAATCATCCTTCAAATGCATGCGGAAGGACATGGATTTTGAGGAATCATTTGAGGGAGAGGAAGGGGAGGAAATAACTTTTCCTTTATCTTGCACAAGGGGAATATCAATTTTAAGTCTTTTACTTGCATGTGAAGATTGAACAAGTGAATCAACATGGGAAATATGAACATTAGGATTGACAGGTGGTGGAGGAGGTAATGAAAAATTGGTCCAGCCATGATGGTGAGAGACAGTCGGTTTGACAATCTCTTTCCATCCATCATTTGCAGGGACTTCTGGTCGCAAGAACAGATAAGGAGGAACATGAATTCCAGGGATGTTCTAAGCCTGGAACATGAATTCCAGGGATGTTCTAAGGCTGCAAACCATTGTTGTGTTATCTCTTTTGTTGTTGTTACATAGACTTAATTTATTTACAGAACATGGATGTCATAAATGAAATTGGGATTATGAGGGGAATATAATGAGCGAAAAAATGGTAGCATTACAGGGACATATTATGGACACTGTTCATATAAAAAAAATCAAATCAAAAAATCAAACATATATTTGTTCAGACCTCCACAATTCAATCAGTATTCACTTTTCAAAACCACCATCTAAACTGTTACTTTCATTACATATTGCTTGTTGGCTTCCAAAAAATAACTCATATGCCCAAAAATACTCAATTACAGTAACCTTCGCACCCAGATAAACTTTATATAGCATCCCTAACAAACAACATGGCCATTTATATGATAAACATATTAACCCTTTGAGCCACAACCATTCATACTCCAATGCTAAATCTTTTTCTTTTTTTTAAACCAATAAAATACGCACAGTGATTCCATCGATTTATATCCAATATTTATTCTTTAAAATCAGTAAGAATATGCACAATATTTACCACCATTTTTCCATTATTCAAACATTGTTTGACACAATCAAATTGGGCATTAGAACTCTTAATTGGGCCCCAATCCATTCTCAGACGGGTCTCTTTTAAATATAATCAACATAACGATTGATTTGAATAACATTCGAATCAAATAACATGCAACTCTTGAGCCCAATCTTCACATAAATTAGCATGTACAAACTTCTTTTAAAATTTCTCAACGAGGAACATAACTAAATCATGCCCAATCAACTAAGCACACACAATGCCTATTTACCCTTGACTGGATTAAAACGATATCAAGATCGTATTTAGGGTTTAAACACAACAAATGGAGAGTAAGAACATATGGCTCAATCAAAGGAATAAGTCTCCGAAAATGCAGACAGCTTGTGCCTTTCAAAATTTACCATAGACATATAACAAGTAACCATAATATCGACTATGAGGGTTACCAAAATGATAGTCAACCACCTCCAACAGGGAATGAAAAGAAACAAATCTCTTAACAACACTGTAAAATGAGTGTCCAAGCACAAACCCGTGCCCAACCAAAAACATGTATAATGATTCCATTTAACTTCTGGGTGATGTTAAACCTAACCGTGAAATGATTTCCAGACAACAGTTTCAGTGAGGGAAACACTATGATAGCTAACAACTTGGGGTTTTTCCAAGTCAAGGCAAGAAACACTTCAACTTTCAACATTTCACATTGCAACCTAGAGGATCGAAAAATATCAACTACGGAGACGAAAATGGAGTGGAAAATATTAAACACAGAGACTGGTTGTAATATTCATGCGCAAGGCTCAGAGCTTGGAAAATAATCAATTTCCACAGAGAAACCAGACCCAAAACCCAAGCCGACCGAGCATGCTTCACTGTCATTTTATCAATATACCCATGCAAAGATTACACACAACAAGGAGAGCATAACCATTCCCTTTTTTTTAAATGCCAACAGTCTAGAATAATCACTAGAAGAAACCACAGACACAACACCAATACACAGTTCGAATATCCAATAACAACTTAAGAAACACATAGATCGTGAACAATCCTGAGCCAAAAATTGATTCGAAGGGAAGAGTAACCATCATGGATGGAAGAGTAAGGAACCAATACCTAGAAAAGCCCACGTGAGGAAGAATCTAGATTGTATGCCTCCTTTACGACCGAACAATGTGGAGCATCAACCACCACCAGAGCCAAAAAACAAAATGCAAGAATGACTAGGGTGACGGTCTCGAGGAGTGTTTGTGTGACATGCAGTAAATGCACGTCGCTTCTCCCTCCAACCTCATTCAATTCAATGTACGAGCCAACTGATTCACTATAATACTAAGCATTTAATCAACCATATAATCATTTCCATATCCCATTTTCATAGTGTTCCACCCTTGGTAATGACAAACCTTTTTAAAAATAACAATGTGCTATAGTGTTACCCCATCGGCATCCACATATAACATACAACAAGGCGCTTAAATATAGTAGCAAGGGCATGTGCACTCTTCCTTTGTCACAATAGTACATAACCTTAGAGTTTGGGTATAGTTCCTTAATTCAAAATAGCTCCCATATCATCCCTTATCAAGATCATATTTAAACCAATTAATGCCATATTGAATTGCAATATCAAAACAAAACTTATAATAATCCTTTCATCCATAGGGAAGCCTTAACATAATCTCAGAGTGGTCATCAAAACCATCCAGTGCCATGCATCAATCAACCAACCATCTCATGTCACCATAACATTCTAAACCATGATTTGAAACATCAAACTTTAGAATATTGTGTTGGTACCATCACAATAAAAAAAAAATATTAGTGCATCATATCCATCATAGCGCCACAAGTCTACAAGGGGGTCCCACCTACTAGTTTATTATTAATATAAATAATTGATAGAGCTTGGCAATCATTTGCGGGCATAGTATTCATCGTTGTGTTTTTAAGCGTAAACAAATTGGCGAATCCACATGGAAATATGTTTCCAATAGATTAAGAACTCAGAATGTCTAGTTTCGCAGACCAGGTGAACATTAGATCAAGGAATTATATATCAGAATGATTATGCAACAAGGGAAGTGAGGTGGTTTAAGGGAAAAAATGATTTGGGATTTTGGGAATAACTCATGGAAAGTGTTACGTATGAGGGGCTTATTTTTGTATGCATAAAATTCGATTAATCTATGTAAAAGCGTTCTTTTCTTTAAGGAGAAAAATTTATGGTGTGTTCTTTTTGAATCTCGGGGTGGAGGGAAGAAAAGGGAAGCAAAAAATAGGGATGAAAAAACAATTATCTTATCTAACAGTAGTACGAGAAGCAGATAACAATTTCAATGATGTATTCAAGGAGGGACATCATGACAGTTGTGTAACCTAATTGTTATTGATTAACAATACTTGCATAATAACATCGTTGTGGAAAAACTGATCCATAATTTTATTTCTGAAAAGAAAAGAAATTAATAAAAGAATTAAAACAACATAAATAAATAAAACAACAATGCAAAATCAAAGCTGTGAAACAAAAACTATAATACAGAAGTAATTCCATACAACATTTAAATTTTCAAACTCGTTCCACATAGTGTTTCAAGTGGGAACCGTTGGTGCTATAGGAAAATAATTGTTCTTCCAAGTCCTTTAGAAGATAAGAATTTGAGCCCAGGAAGAATTTATGTGCTTCCTCATTATTTACATAACGAAGTAATATACCATCGACAGATCTCCTAAACAAGAAGTCTCCTAAAATGACATATTTGGAATATTCGAGACGGAGCCTTCTCTGTTGATGAGTATCTAAGTTATCTGGGAATCTATGATTTTGCAAGTAATACAACAAATATTTATACCTGGGATGTTCAACTACAGGAAGGATTTGACTATCAATGTAAAATAGTGTTGACAGAGGGTTATCTTGTTCATCGATTTCTTCACTTGCTTCAGCATGGATAGCCAAGTGAAGGGATAAGTCACGCCCCTTGATGGTTTTTGAATTCATGATGGTTAAATCATGCTCTTGTATCTTGGCAAGAAAATGCACAAGCTTCTTTGAAAGATAAGTTTGTGAGAGAAAAAACTTGACAGCAGGTAACGAGACTTTTACCAGTGTGTGCTTTCCTAAGATAAAGTGGCAAAATTTCTCCACAGCTTTAACAAAAGAGAATGCATGTTTTTCGATATAAGAATATTTGAATTCATCATCTGATAAGATTTGACTCATGTACGCTACTGGTTTTTCGTTACTTTGGTCATCACATTGTACGAGGATAGAAAAGACTACTTCCTCTGGGGAATTAGTGTATATTATAAACTCTTTCTCAAAATCCACCTTCACCAAAACTGGTGCAGAACTGATTGCCTTCTTAATCCTTATGAAAGCATTATCGACGTCATCAGTCCAAGAAAATGATCGATCTTTCTTGAGAATATTGTGAATTGGTTTGACCATTGTAGCAAAATCAGGAACAAACCTACAGACAAAGTTGATAATGCCCATAAAGGCTTGAACCTCCTTTTTGGAAGTAGGGGCAAGAAGGTTTAGAATAGAAACAATACTTCCAGGATCTATGCTTATTCCTGAATCAGAGACAATATGCCCAAGGAGCTTGCCCTTAGTAGCGCCGAAAATAGACTTAGAAGGATTTAAATAAATGTTGAATTTCCTACATCGCATAAGAACCTTTCTAATATGACCAAAATGATCCAATCGGTTCTTTGAATATACAGTCAAGTCATCAAGATAAATCTGAATAATCTTACCAATCAAATCATCGAAAGCTATCTGCATAGCTCTTTGGAAAGTGGACCTACATTAGATAAGACAAAAGGCATGCGCTCATGAGAAAATGTGCTCCAATGTGTAATAAAAGTGGTTTTGTATTTATCTGTCCTTTTTACCTTGATCTGATTATAAACAGAAAAATTGTCAAGTGAGGACATCATCTGTGACCTTGCAACTTGCTGCAAAATCATTTCCATATTAGGGAGAGGAAAATGGTATTTTATGCTCGCTCTGTTTAATGCACGTAAATCAACGCATAGTCGTATCTAACCAGTTGTCTTCCGAATGGGAACCAAATTGGAAACCCACTCGGAATACTTAACAGGGAAAATTATCCCATCCTTCAAAAATTTTTCCAACTCCTTCCTAATAGTCACTTCAAGTGCGGGGTTAATGGGTCTTTGTTTTTTCCTAACTGGTTTTATGCCTTCCTTGATAGGAATGGCATGTTGTATAAGAGTAGTATAAAAACCATGAAGATCCTCATAGGACCAAGCAAAAACATCTTGAAATTCATGAAGTAACTCAGTGAATTTCAACTTTTCTTCATCAATACATTGGGCACCTATCTTAATATTCTTTAGGGAATTGGGTGTCCCAATGTTCAAGGAAATGGTTTCACCCAATTTCCTTTTTGATTCCTCTTCTTTATGTGTTTCTTTGTTGCCTACATCACTTGATGAAAATGAACTTTCTAGAGGAGTCAGGCGCTTCATAATTTTGTTGTTTTCCATGGATATAATCTCCTTAGGCTTATATGGTTCATTTTGTATGAAAGCACATATGCTTTCATCACTAGGGAAGACCTGCCATGACTCTATATTGTCAGGGATATGAAGACGATATAAGTATTGAAAAGTACAATCAGGTCTTTGTGGCAGAAGTTGTCGAGTAGGAGAGGCTGCAAAAACAACTAACCTATCGGCCATTGAATTTAGTTCCCTTTTAACATGCATGATGTTAAATGATAATAAGTTCGAGATAAACGCCAAAACATTTTGGGTGTAACGTTTCATCAACTTGTTTCTAGTAAAATATATTTTGCGTACAAGTTTTACAACAAGTTCAGAGTCCCCAAAAACTGTAAGGTGACCACAATCTAAATTATAGGCATTTTCAATGCCTAGCAATAATGATTCAAATTCGGTGACGTTGTTTGTGCAAGCAAACTCTCAACTATAGGAAAAGTTGTGAATTTTACCTATAGGTGAGTACAGGATAATGCCAACTCCATTACCTTTGTTAGAGCATGAACCATCAAACTGCATGTGCCACATCCCATCCTCCAAGTCAATTTGTTTCAGGGTAGTGTTATCCTCATCTGCAAAGATGGAATACACTCCTAGGTCCTCCTCGACATAATTTACATTAGGTTGTGGAATACTTTCTTTATACATTGAAATTACCCCCTCCCTTAGGACTATGATGTTCATCCCATTCTGAGGAACGAATAAGTGTGTCTCGTCGAGTGAGAGATATCCACTTGTCAAAGCTTTCCAGTCTCTTCCTAAGATGATTGAATAATTACGTATTGGCATGTCAATTACCTAAATATTAAGGGTTGTCCGGAAGACATATGCCTAATTGTGAATGACTGGGAAGAGGAGTGGAAAGTCCCAACAAAGAAAATGAAGCACCCAGAAGAGGAAGAAGAGAAGAATAAGAGTGATGAGGAACCATATGACCAGTAGAGGAATGATCCAAACATCGGTGTAGGAGATATGCCTGACCCATCCACAATAGAAGAGTAACAGACATTTCAAACAATAGGTGAAAAATAGAAGGACAAGGGGAAAGAATCGACAGGAGGGGTGCACAATCAGACTAAAGTGCATAGAGAAACCCTAGTATATACTTTGACCAGTGATGATATTGAGTGCATAGGCTACCAAGTACAAGATGTGGTGGAAGAATTCAAGGAGGAAGCAACCAGGAAGCAAGAAGAGTAGCAACAGAGAGTGTAGGATTAGTTGGCAACACTCTAGCAGCTCTTAGCAACTGCTAGTCTAGAAAAAGAGAGAAGAATTGAGGGAGGGTTGTCTATAATCCCAGGAAAGGAATCATAGAGTGTGCATCTGGTCTTAACCCAATTAGCACTTGGGAATTTAACACTCCCTATGGAGGCGAACGCACTGGAATTTCCAATGTCTGAATTAAAAGAACAGGTGAATGCGCTAGGACACATGAGCATAGTTGTATTGAGTATGTCAATACAATGACTACAAGACTTTTAAATAGGCTTATTGCAAGAGATTAAGAGTCAGGGAGATGAAACACAACATGAGCTGATAAAAATGATGGAGGAAAGAGCCCAATTACAACAACAATATGATGTTGTGCTCCAAAAAAACAAGGAAGTTGAAGGTCAAGTGGTGAAGGTAATGAAAGACAAAACCAAGGCTGAGGAAAGGGTAAAGAAATCCCTGAAGGAAAAGGAAGAAGTTGAAACTATAGCACAGAAAGGACAAGAAATTGTCTAGAAAATATAAGAGGTAATTCCATAAGTCCTCGTAGTAGTAGAAACTACTATGGTATAACAAGTGTTGAGGATCGGCGAAGTCATCAAGGGATTCATATCGCAGATAGAATATCTACAACTGTGTAGTGCGCCAGGCATGCCACCAAAAGTCAGAGAAGGAAGTGAGAGAATGGAAATGACAATAGTTTCTAACATTAAGAAGATACAAGAAGAGTGCACCAAACTCTGTGAGGAGAGCGCACATATCTGGACCAACCTAGTGGAGGATCCATAGATGAATGTTGTAGAGGACAAGTTAGGAGAAGCACAAGAAAAGGCACAACAAGCTTCAGAGAGGACCACTATACTTCCACTAGTGGAGCATATGACAACAATTTTGGCAAAAAGGCAGTCATACTTGGAAGTGGAAAAGATGAGGGATCAACAAAAGGTCCTTCAACAACGCCTCATACCAATGCAGGAAGAAACATTGAGGGTAATCGATGAACTAGCCACTATAGAGCGAAAGGTAAAGCAAGCATCCTATGAAGAAGAACAAAAGATAACAACCTTGATTACACAAGGGGCCAAAGAGATCACAGAAACAGAGGAAAAAATCATGAAGGAAGTAGAGGTAGCAAAGGTAGCCTTCCAAAATTTCATGAAGGCATGGAAGAACATGCAACATGCCTGAGTGGATGTTGGTGCAATTATTTGCATAATATATTACCAAACATAAATGATCAACCGAGATTCGTAATCAGTAGAGTTGATGCTCTATATGTGTCGATAACAGATAGGTTCCTATGCCTTATGAGTATACCTCAATCAAGAAACAATTAATGACATAACACTCTTTTTCACACTTTTCAAATAAAATTCTCCACTCATTTCAAAATTCAGAAAGCAAAACTTGCAAACAAAATCTTAACAATCATGCATCCAAAATATCTTGCTCAGATAATAACTTGTCCATTTACAAGCTCATGAAGTGGAAATATGGACTTTGAATCTGTTATTTGTAGCTAATATCCTTAAGAACAACTAACAAGCAAATCTGGGCACACTTCAACAATAACAAAAGATAAAGCTCATAGTAAAATGCTCAAGAAAACACTGAATTCAAAAGGCTCTTGCTCACATAACAGATCTGTTTATTATAGGCTCTTGAAAAGAAGAGATGAAATCAGATCTCGTTCCCTGTAGCAATTGAAAACGATAATCAACAACTCACTCTTAAACAAAAAGCAATCATAACCCTATTTACTCCAATCAAACATGTGTAGTACAAAAAATAGTCAATATAATTGAGAGGCTTCATTAAATGGTGCATGAAGGTGAGAGATGAAGTCTGATCTCATTTCCTGTAACAACTCACTTCAAACTTGCAAGAAATTCTTATCTAATTCTACACACACTTCAAAATCAATTGATGCATCCCAAACATAAATTTACTGCAATCTTACAATCTTACAATTCTAGAAACTACTTCATTTCTACACAGGAAACATAATTTTTAATGAGATGTTCCATTTAATGGCTTATGTAATGCGAATGATGGACTCCCACTGTTCCTGTATTGCCACTCTTTGCAATCAATTCTAACAATGAAATCAAAACAATAAGTACATGAAATAGAAATCTATGCTAATAATTTACAATGAGCTTACCAAGCTGGATCGGTGGGCCCTTGTTGATGCCAACATGGAAGCTTTTAGATCAGAAGATGATAAATGATAAGAGACACACAAGATCCTTGAATTCAAACTTCCATTGATCTTCAACAAATAAATTTACAAAAAGAGTTGGTTCAGAAATCCAATTTGCAACATACTAATTCATCTTTCTTCAAGACCCAATCTTACATCATAATAATTCTTCCCTACTCAGGCCTATGAGGTCTTATTTATACATAAAATCCATGGAGGAATGGATGAAACTGAATCCCCAAAATGAGAAAACAATTTTTACAATTTTAGGATAAATCCCAAAAATCTGTGTTTTTTTAACAATTTGGGCAGATTCGAGTTAGTCCCCCACCCATATCTCCCACAAAAATTCTAATTTTGAAAAACTACCCAATTTTTACTCAATTTTCCATATTCTGGACAAAACCCATGTATTATAATTTCTAGATATGATACCATATGTACGGAAATCGAGGTGCAAGTTGGCAGTTTGAGTTTTTTAGCTAATTTTGGCAGAATCATTCCCCCTGAGCTGGAGGTCCACACGTGTGAGCTAGGTGAATTCTGACTCACATTCCCACATGAAAACATCACTCTGGACAAAACCCATGAGCCATATTTTCTTCTAGAAACATTCAAAAATTCTGAATTATGTCTAGTACCAGATTAGCACAGGCTAGTACCGGAATAGGTGGAGCCTTGGTACCAGAATAGACTGGGTACCGGATCATGCTGCTTAAGAGTCAAAGTGATTAGGATCATACAAAATCAACCATTTTAATTGAATTAATTCAAGAAAACTAAACAAATCACACCTTAATCATAGTTCACCCCTTATGCACATGAACAAGGTAATCAAGTGTATTTATGGAAGAAACAATCAATTAGATACACATGGCATAGGTAAAATAGACTCAACTAAGGGGTAATATAGGGCATTAGAAGTGTCAAAATGGAGACTCAACAGTGGCTCGGGACAAGCCATAGGTGAGTGTTGGGGGCCTGTTGGACAAGCAATTTTTAGGATACAATTTTGGTAAAGATCCTAAGTATATAAGAAGTTCACAAAAAAGGTGCGCAAAGGAAGAAAGAAGATTAGGGAGTGCGCAGTTGGGGTGCATCCAAGAGGATAATGAGTATCAGAGGTGCATCTAGAAGTATAGTGCGCAGAAAGAAGAAAATAAAGCAGGATAACAAAGCAAGCGAAAAGGAAGGATGACAACCCGACATGATAAAGATGGAAGGACGTGAAAAAGCAGGAAGAACATAAGGAAAGAAGCATGCAGATGAAAAAATAAATAAAATTAGTCGAACATCCAATTAACTAGAAGTAGTCATGCATTGTAATAGGGTTTCGGGAAGAACCAAGTACAGTTTTAAGCCCTAGATTGTATGTATAAATATATAATGGGTTGGGAGAATAGGGTTTCCTCTTGGGTTGTTCCTGAGGGTTGAGTTCTCTGCTAAGTATTGTATAGTTCTGTCATGGGTCTATTGAAGATAGGAATTGATGTTTAAATGTAAGAGATGATGCAGAGAGAGAGGCTTGCACTATAGAACGACTAGGCTAGGAGAAGAGAAACATAACTATGACATATATTTGTAAGCATGGTGTGAAAGCCTGAGGCAATTACTAAACGCATAATAAAGAATCCATCCATTGTGGACGTAGCCCAGAGTTGGGTGAACCATGCTAAATCTTGTGTTCACTATCTTTTGTGTGATTGTTTATGGAATTTGTTGGATGCATGTTAGAGTAGATTTACCTTTTGTGTATTCATGGTGTAATAGTATGATTGTTACAGTAATAAGTTTATGCAGTAATATGGAATATAATAGCAATATGAACCTAAGATACACTAAGTAATAGAATAATAGAAAATAGAAAATAACGTGCACATAACAGATAATTAAGAATGAACAAAATAATCGCCTCATTCCCTCACTACTGTAGAAACCTGGTTCCTGCAGTCCCAATAGATACCTCAGGTGAGACTTCATCTACGCAAGCAGGTGATGCTGAAAGGGATGGTGTCTGGTGGGCTTTGTTGGTCAAAGATATCTCAAACCTAGGGTCTTACAAACCGCGAACAATGTCAAAACATGCCCTGTTAAATTCAAGGGGAATTCATGAATGTTTGTTCCAAATGATCAAGATAAATACTCAGATATGTAGTGACCTCAATTTCATAGAGAATTTGACTATCTATGATTTTTAGTTTCTAGTTCATTAATTATGGATTTGGTAAAATAAGTAGATGCATGCGGCCAG
>JASDQU011247757.1:9813-23121 GCA_032191745.1 Picea mariana
GGCTATCTCATGATCAAATCACGAGCACCATCATCACTATCCAACTAGATAGTCTCTATGGCAATCAGAACAATGCCATCCAATAGAACACAACTGTGTCTATTCCTAGTAGTATACAACTACTATCCAGTGGTACACAACCACTCCTAGTAGCACACTGCTACTAACCAGTGACAAACAGTCACTACCAGTGGATCACATCCACCACAGTAGCATACAACTACTATCTAGAGACATACAGTCTCTACAACAATCATATCATCTGATATCAACAATATTATGATACAAACTTAGTCATCTAGGCCATTCTTCCACTCACATCTGTGAGATCTGGAAGAGCATCTGCCCTCAGAAAGTTAAACATCAACCATGGGCTATCTGGACTATTCTTCCCAAGCATAGAAGAATAACTGTCCCTGATTTCTGAACCTGGACCATTCAAACTAACTGGGCCATTCTTCCGGCAATAATCGCAGTGCAACCTGGAGAGAATGAGTCTTCCCTAGGGAATGACTCTCCCTGATTGCTGAACTTGGACCATTCAATCTAACTGGGTCATTCTTCCGACACTAATCACAGTGCAACCTGGAGAGAATGAGTCTGCCCTAGGGAATGATCGTCAAGACCATTTCCTACGAAAATGACCAACCTCCTATATCAGACCATTCTTCGAAACTGCTCACAACTGTGAACTTTGAAAGAATGACTGCCCAAAGAGGCAGACCATTTTGCTTGACCACTTCTCAGAGTGATTGCCAAGGAGAATGACCGTCCTAGACCATTCCCCCACACTGGCCACAAGGGGAATTGTTGTCTATGGTACATCAACAATCTATCAGACCATTTTCGTTACGAAAATGATTGTCCGTTTTGAACCATTTTCCGAATTGGAAAATGACTGTTAGTTAGAAATCTTGGGCCACTTTCTAGACTGGAAAGTGACTGCCCAACCTGGACCATTTTCCGAACTGGAAAATGATTGCCCATATATCAATAACATATCAGTGCTCCCTCCCAACATGGGGAGCCGTCTCTTCCCTTTCAACTAAGGGAGTTATCTCCACGAGCCCCATCTTGTCCCTTAAGTACGCAAACTTTATTCTGGACAGAGGCTTTGTCAAAATATCTACTACCTGCTTATCTGTGGAGATATACTGGAGTTTCACTTCTCCTTCTTGGACTTTATCACGAATAAAGTAGTATTTGATCTCAATATGTTTCAACCGGTCATGAAACACTAGGTGTTCTGATAGCTTCATACAACTTTGATTGTCACAGTATATTACGGTCGAATCTGGTACATGATCAAATAGTCCAGAAATCAGCTTCCTCAGCCATATTGCTTCGGTACATGCTTCACATGCTGCGATATATTTTGCTTCTGCAGTACTGAGTGCGACAGACTTCTGTTTCCTGTTGGCCCATGATATCATAGCAAAGCCCAAGCTAAAACACATCCCTGAAGTACCTCCTTCTGTCTTCTGCACTCCCCGCCCAATCTGAATCTGTGAATCCATGACGCTGTACATCACTGGGTGAGGTGTATCTAAACCATAGTTTAAAGTCCCACGGATATATCTTAGAACATGCTTTGCAACTATCCAGTGCTCATGTTTGGGTTCCACTTGGAACTGGCTTAAAGTGTTTAGAGCAAAGCAAATATTTGGTCGAGTATTCACTAGATACATCAATGACCCAATCAATTGCCAATACAGGGACATATCTACTGGATTAGAATCCGAGTCTCTTACTTTTCTTATGTCTGTGGTCATAGGAGTGGCCATGGAATTACAATACATCATTCCAAATTTCTGAAGAATTTTTACTGCATACTTTCCTTGTCCAAGGAAGACTTCACCACGCTTCTGCCATACTTCTATTCCCAAGTAATAATGTATGAGACCAAGATCTTTCATATCGAACTCAGAAGCTAACTCCTTCTTACACTGGGTGATGAGAGACTCTGCACCTGTCAAGAATAAATCGTCGACATACAACAGTAGAATCACAAGTGCATTGTTTACAACCTTGTAGTAGAGATTTGGATCTGCATGACTTTTAGAGAAACCGAGTCTTATTAAGTAACTGTCAATTCTGGCATACCAAGCTCATGGAGCTTGCTTGAGTCCATACAGGGCTTTCTTTAATCTAGAAACATGAGTGTCTCTAGGATGTACCTCAAAGCCTTGAGGTTGTTCAATGTACACTTCTTCTTCAATTGCTCCATTGAGAAAAATTGTCTTTACATCCATTTGATGTAAACTCCATCCCATGGAAGCAACAAGGGACATAATGTCTCTAATAAAAGTGTATCAGGCAACAAGAGCAAAGGTTTCGTCATAATCTTCTCCCTCCTTCTGGGAGAACCCTCTAGCCACGAACCTTGCCTTGTATTTATCTATGCTTCCATCTACTGCATGTTTGATATTGTAGACCCATTTTGAAGTTACCATTGATTTTTCCTTGGGTCTAGGCACAATTTCCGACATGTCATTTTTCATGATAGACTGGTATTCTTCTGTCATGGCTTCTTTCCACTGTTTCTTTTGCACTGCTTCTTCAAATGTGGTGGGTTCTTCATTTATAAGTTTTGTCATACATGCTGCATAGCTGGAGAATCTTTTGGGCTTCTTGCTTTCTCTGAAAGTACCACTTGGAGCTTTGAGTCTTTCTGCTTCTTGTAGAGTAGCTTCAAGCCAATCTGGACATTTTCTAGTTTTGGGTATATTGATTGATTCAATAGGTCCGCATGGTTGCACTGGATGATCAAATTGTTCTGGTTTTGCATTTCGACTTTCTGGAAAGCCGGTGCTTTCTTCTTTAGGCTCTTCATATTCCTCTTCCATGGAGTCTTCTATAGACTTTTTGAAAGCCAACTTCTCATTGAAAGTCACGTCTCTATTGACTTCAATCTTATGTTGTTCTAGAATATAGGTTCTATAGGCTTTGGAGGATTCACTATATCCAACAAATATGCCTTTCCTTCCTGAGGGTTCTAGTTTCTTCTTTTTGTCCTTGGGAACATGAATGTTAACGGGACAACCAAAGATTCTTAAGTGTTCCACACTAGGTTTCTTTCCTTATAAGGCTTCTTCTGGAGTCATATCCTTCAATATGCGGTGGGGACTTTTGTTCTGAACATATATTGCTGTCATGGCTGCTTCTCCCCATAGGAACATGAATAGACTTTTATCATTAATTAGTGCCTTCATGGTTTCTTCAATGGATCTATTCTTCCTTTCCGCTACACCATTTTGTTGAGGATTATGAGGAACGATTAGCTCCCTCCTAATCCTTGTTGATTTACAAAAGGCAACAACTTCCTTGGATGTGTATTCTCCTCCATTATCTGTTCTCAAAGTGTTGATTTTCTTGTTTGTGAGGTTTTCTATTTTTGCTTTGAATTCCTGAAACTTGCTAAAAACTTCATCCTTTGTCTTCAAGAGATATAACCAAGTCTTTCTTGAGTAATTGTCTATGAAGGTTACATAATAAAGATAACCTCCTAGAGATTTGACTGGCATTGAACCGCAAACATCTGAATGTATTAGATCTATGATTTCCTTAGATCTATTATCGCTACTTGAGAATGGCTTCTTAACATTCATACCAAGTGCACATCCTCTCCAAATTCCTTAATGTACAGATTGTAGTTTTGGTATTCCTACAACCATTTTCTCGAGGAAAGGTAATGCTTGATAGTTAAGATGAACATACCTTCTATGCCAAAGTTCACTGGGATTGACTTCATCATGTACAAGAGCTTCATCATTTTGTTCTAGTAGTTTGTATAATCTAGCATTCTCTATGTTGGAGTCTCTAGACCAAGATAGTACTTCACCATCTACAAAGGCTATTCTATTTCCTTTGTCTTCTAAGCCAGAGATAGATACAAGATTCTTTTCTAAACCAGGTACATACAAGACATTACTCAAATGAACATTGTTACCTAATTCCAATTTGATGGAGGCTTGACCAATCCCTTTGACTGGATAGGTGTTCTTGTCTCCAAGTTCTACTTTGTGAGATGTCTTCTTTTCATTCAGATTGGAGAGTCTGACCTGGTCTCCTGTCATATGCCTAAAAGCTCCATTGTCAATTATCCACATGTTATCTTCAAGGGATCCTGCAAGCGCTGATAGTGTAGATGATATGCCTTTTCATTTATGATTTCTGTTGACTGATAGCTGGTCAAACTTTGATTTTGATTGGTCAAATGTTGACTTTGACCCATAATCTCAACCTTGACGTTTTTGCCTTCTCAGAGTGCCAATAGGTGCGCTGGACTAAGGCGGACTAGGATATCCTTTCCTTGGTCAAAACGTTCCATCATAAAGTGCTGGGAAAAAGGTGTAGGGTTTTGCAGCTGCACCTACTAGAAACCCTAGTGGCAGTGCTTCAGTAAGTGCACTTGCTAGAAACCCTAGTGACGGTTCTTCAACGAGCTTTATAACGTATGGCTTATCTTCCTTCCAGTGGTTAGATTGATTGAAGGAGGTGTGGGCCCATAACCTGTTAGAATATAAGAGATGTGCTCGTTTTCACCATAGACAATATAACAATATTGTCACCCAACCATAGGCACAAAGGCCACCCCCGAGCACCTTTAATCTTGACAGACAAAATAATTTCGGAAGCAGACCAATAGTCAACCAAGGTAGCGTATCTCTCTCTAAAGCTAGCGTACCAAGCGGCAACAGCCAAAGACCAAACAAAAAGTCCAAACCAGAACCCAAGACTAAGTAACTACTGCAACAGTTGCAGTTCTCCACTAGTCATGCGCACCTCTACTCCTTATGCAGTTGTGAGTGAGAGAGACCAAATGAGCTCTAGTGCCCTCTATTTATACTGCTCCAACTCACCTGACTGGGCCAACNCCGCAAAAGGGGATTTGGTCCTTATACAATTACCGACTTAGTTAATCCTCAATGGGGATTAACCTAACAATAAAAATAATAATAATGACATGATTAATCCACAATGGGGATTTAATCAAATAACAAAATAATAAGAATGCTCTTCGCAGTTACATTATTTCAACAAAAATAATTCCGGAAGCAGACCAATAGTCAACCAAGGTAGCGTATCTCTCTCTAAAGCTAGCGTACCAAGCAACAACAGCCAAAGACCAAACAAAAAGTCCAAACCATAACCCAAGACTAAGTAACTACTGCAACAGTTGCAGTTCTCCACCAGTCATGCGCACCTCTACTCCTTATGCAGTTGTGAGTGAGAGAGACCAAATGAGCTCTAGCGCCCTCTATTTATACTGCTCCAACTCACTTGACTGGGTCGACTTCTCTTCCTGGAGGCTAATAACTCAATATTAATTAATCTCTTGAGTCGACTTGTCGTCTAGGGTTATTATCCAACGTTTTAGGGTTTCTCTTGCTTCTCGGAATATTCTAGTCTCGTGAAGGTTACACGTAGAGGTTAATACCTCTCGTAGCTACCATAATTATCAACAGGGGGATCTACAATCACAATCCCTAAGTGTAATCCTTTAGGAAGGTGAATTAGGGGGATGTACAATCACAATCCCTAATGTTGTCTTATGTTTTCTATGACTTCTAAGATGTCAAGGTGGAAAATGGTCAAACCCTAGAAGGATGTACAATCACAATCTCTAGAATTTTAACAAGAAGGACAAATTTAGGGGGATGTACAATCACAAGCCCTAAATCTAACCTTATATGCTTCAAGATGAATGATAACAAAAGAAGGGGATGCACAATTACAAGCCTTCTCTAGGGTTTAAGAGATAGGATTCATCCAAGAAAATAACATGCACCCTCACCACTTTGATAAGCACATTTACATCCAATAAATAGATCCACAAAGGCTAAAAAAGAACACTTACTAGGTAAGCCCTTGCTCATCCATAAACCCTTGTCATGAATCATCAAATAAGTTGCTAAAAATCATGCAAAAGTCTCCTCAATGGGGGCACCTTAATCTTCCATCCATAACACAAATTTAAGACAAAGATGCTCCAACAAATTTCAAAAAATCTCAAACCTCCTAAGAGATTTTTCCCTCAAGTTGTTGTGTCCAAATGAGAGGAAGTGCATCTCTATTTATAGAGGAGATGCTCAACTTCGCTCAAAATAAAATATTAATTTCTAAGGCTAAAATCCCCTATTATAGCCTATGGCGGGGCAAAAGGCCCTCTTCAACAATTAAATAATCTAAAATAATACAAGTTAGGGGCATTCACGCTACATGTACAAGATCTAAGGGGCATGAGCCCTGAAAGACGACCCATCTCCCTAAATGAAGGGAAAAAGGAGGGGCTTTGGTGCATCATCCAGCCTCGAGAGGCCCTTCAAAGCTCCTCTTCCTCCATTAAATCAACAAAGATAATCTCCAAGTGTAGGCATATGGGCTTCAAGGTGCATAGATCCTTCAGTAAGTCTTTAGATGAGCCCCCTTCATTCCAAGTCACTCTTGCCCACAACTTGCTCCAAGTTGGCCCTAGACTTCTCCTCGAACTCAATTCTCAATTCAATTTTAAATCATGTTGGCCTTAATACCTAGGTCAATTTCAGATCAATTATGGGTCAATTTCTCAAACAACATCATCTAAAAAAAAAGATGAGGTCGGGCCTGTTTCATTATTCTAGTGTCCCATATATATATATATATATATATATAGACACACACATGTTATTTTGACCAAAAAAGGTTCCTCCTCTGAGATTTCTGCACTGGTAATCTTGGTTCCCAGAATTATGTTCTTGAATGTAGCTGCTGCAGGCATGTATGTACCACCATAGCTCACTTAATGAGCAAGATATATCGGTACCTAGTTTTGGCTTAAGGATCTTTGCATAAGCAATGTATCACTGAATTTGGGCAACCGTAAAAGATGGAGACATTGCCTCTTTATGCTTTTTGGCGAATTCTGACAATATGATCTACAATATGGCAATTTGTCTGATCATCTGGCTCATCTATATCATGACATAACCCAGGTCAAACATGGAAAGAATTGTAGGAGGAAGTGCTACATTGTACTTTAGTGGCTCTGATTTATCAAGTGTAACCATATTTTGTGGATCGAGCCGTGAGACGATTTCTCGACTAGTCTCAACTACTTACTTTTCTACGTTAGCATGATCAACCTCTGTTTCTTTTGGTGTAAACATGACACCTCTCACACAATCACAAATGTCTGGGAATTCCATCATGAGCCTTTTCACTAAAACTTGGCAAACATGCAAAACATAGAAAGTGAATCATTGCATCTGTTCCACTAAATTTCAGAGGCGAGCTCTTCTGGATTTAGAATCTCCTTTGAAGCTCCTTGCGTTGTAAACTTTGCATGTGATGAACTCACATTATTGTTTTTTTGTACACTAATTTGTTGATGCTTCTTTGCCAACTTTTCTAGGAAGAAACCAACAATATTCTTATACTTTTTTGACCTCTCTTTGAAACCTTGCATAGAGATCCCAAGTGCTCAAAAATTTCTCCAACTGTTGAATATAAACTAAGCAAATATGCCTCCCTTGCTACCAGTAGCTCAGATATGTAAAATTCCGAAAGAAGCTCGGTGTAGTTAGTAGATTGACCATTAAGGGAGGGTGTTAAAATAAATGTTAGTTTATAATGGCCAACTAGGTATTAGACTTGGGCATTAATAAAGTCAACTCGACTTTAGGGTAGTTTATGCTTTTATGACTTATTTCACTTTATTTGTTTATCCCACATTCATAAAGTGGATTATCTCAACTTGATTGTAGCCCTATATAAGAAATATTTCACTTTCTCATTTGATATACAATACGGAGAACTCTTTCGAGTTATCTTGGTTTTCTTTATGTGCTCGATTTTCGTAATACCAATTACACAAAGCACAAATCATATAGTAGGCTGCACATTTGCTTGCTCGGGAAAGAGCATTGTGGCTCAAGAACAATGAACTCTAACCTCTAAGACACCAATCAACAAAATGGTTCTTAAATGCACTTCTTAGGGGTAGAACTAGTGGTCATCACAGACAGATTCATTTGTTGTTAATAGACTAACATTCAAGCTAAGTCGACTCCACCTCTCTATTGGGATCTTGGCAATAGGAATTGGTAAGACTCATGATTTGATTTCATAGATCCAAACAAGTATGGTTCCCTATGTTTTCAAAAGAATTATCTTTTTGATTTAGTGTCCCATGCCAACCTGGATACAAACTTTAGGCCTGGTTTATTGTTGTGAAATCTCCGTAAACGTGTTTTTTCAGGAGGGAATCATCTTATTAAACATTGCTTTTGGTCATATTTTCTAACTGGTTTAGTAATTATGTTCAAAATTTGCTAATAAAGCAATTTATATTATTGGTCACTAGTCTTAATTGGTGATATGTGTTTTTCGCCTATGCATAGACCCCTCTTGTGGAAGTTTGTGCTTTCTTGAAGAGAAGGACACGACTCGAGGAAGACAAATGGTTTTGGAAATTTGACATGATCATGAGACATGTCGCATGGGAAGTTTTTTCACAAATCTGTTTTTGGATTCTATTCTCAATCCTCCGCACATGATCTTCTTAAACACTTTCATTTATGAAAATCTTGGGTTGAAATCAATCTCATACCTTGAACAACTTGTCTATGTAGGTACAAGTGCGTAGTTGGTATCACACGCCTGATTTGAACCAATGAAGAGATGAGCATATTATCCTGTAGGATAAGTTTTAGAGTTGGAAGAGGTAGAGAGTGAGTGAAGATCCTGCACGATTAGAGCAAAGCAATTTGGTGGACAACAAACGAAAGCTCTTTCAAATCTTTACTTCCTAAAGCACAAGGTTGCAAGGATGAGTTGATTGTTTTCAAAAAATCTTGATGAGAGATACATAAGCCAAGCATTGAAGCCCATCTAAATGAAATAATATGCGTATAATCTTTCACATGGATTATATTTTTCAAATGGTTGCAAACTACTCACTATGTTAGGATGCATAAACATTTTAAAGCTGCTAGAAACGCTTACATTCATGGTCTCTTTCTCAATTTACTTTCTTTGCTGATTGCATATCTTTGATCATCAATTACCCAAAGTTTCATTTTTCAATTGTAGCAGGTTTTGGGATGAGCTTGTCTTCTATCTCTGAATATAACTGCTCTTGTTCATTTCTCATCATCTTTTCCTCTGGAGGCAGTTCATTCTCTAATTTTTGTTTATCTTGTAATTCTTGATTATATTTGATGACATATCGACATCTCACCTTCGTTTGTCTTTTACTAGAAACACATTTGCATTGGAAACAGGCTCGAATCAGCTTGCATCTCTTTCCTAGCTCATGAGTTGAACTAGGGGTCTTTGTTTGAACACGAATCAAAACAATTTTGGAATATTGTGACAACAATCAGACCATGACTTAAGAGAGTGGTTAATCAACTGTCATTCTTGGATGGTGAGTAGATCCTATGTAATGGGGAACCATCCACACAATAACCAACTGCTCGCGTGAAAGGTGAAGTGTCAAAGTCTAAAGGCTGAAAATCAAAAGGGATAACGTTATTTACAAAGTAAATCTCAATAGCTGGCAATCATCCCCTATCAGGCTAAAAGAAAGCCATCGCTTTCCCCATCCACCAGATGCTAAGCATGCACTAAATAAATCATGAAGGACTGGGAAAGAAGTCTTGACTAGACTAGGGGACATGCTGATATGTCCGTTGGGGCTATGGACGCTCGCTAGCAGCGAAGCAAGGTCTGTGACGCTGTGGTGACTCCATCGGGGCTATGGACTCTCGTGGGTAGAGGAGAAACACCTGATATATATATATATATGCACCTGGTGAAAGTATTCTTATATCCCAAACCTATATTAGCCCCATGACGGAGATACTAACTTGAATCCCCGATGCACTTTAAGGAAATAAATCTGACCATTATTCATCCTCTATTTACAGTAGATGAGCTCTACTAGCCGACATGCGTGCATCACCAGTGAGCCCACCACAACAGAATCTTTTAGGTAACTGTTGCACATTAATTTCGAAATATTTGATCTTAAAAGTATTTATGTGACTCTCTACATTTTTGTTTATAAGTTAGGGAAGACTAGTAGAGATTTTGGCTTCGCCTAGTGTGTCGCCATTTGTTGTGATCGACCCTCCCTAATTTCTTCCTTTATCTTTTCTCTAAGAGAAGAAATTGGCCCCTACAAAACTTTTCTACTGGAAAGCCTCTTAGACTCTCTCATGCAAATGGCAAAGCCCAAATCTCTCTTCCCACTCTCAATACTTTACCATTTGCAGCATTTCTTCAGATCAATATGACCCAACGATACACAGTATTAGGGAGTTTCCTCTTTCTTTGCTGATATGTAGTGTATCGACAAACATCCTTCTTCCTCTAGTGATACAACCAATATCGGTGAGTTAGTGATTTCCTTGCCAATACATTGGCACCAATAGTCCTTGACCGTCGATACACCGACGATCGATCTTTCATCAACCGTCGATACACCGAAGACCATCTTGCTATCATCGCCGATACATATGTCACTTAAGTCTTGGTTAATGTTATTGACGTATCGACGACCATGAAGTCTACGTCGCTGACGAATTGGCTTACTTCCCCTCATTTTCGTCGATACATGGTGTACCAATGAGGTTCATCTCATCTTCTTCGATACATCACGTATCGATGAGGTTCCTCTCATCTTTGCCGATACATCACGTACTGACAAAGTTCCTTCCTTTCTCTCTGATACACTGTTTGTCGGCAAGTTTCCCTCTTCTGTCGTCGATACGCCAGTAGAAAGATGTTGACCCCTCATCGACACTAAGCGTATAGACAATGATTTTCTTTTTCTTGTAGATGTAGACCGTATCAACGAGACACTTTCATCTTGAGGCCTCTCCCATTCCTCCACAACTCAGATCCTCCTTGTTGCGCCCGTCAGCTAGGTTCCTATCACTTCCAATGATTAAGCATTCCATGCTTGATTGGATAATTGATGACCGATGCCTACCTCGTTTAATCTACATTATGTTACAGTCGTAATTGAGTATTGTCATAATTTGGGCAAGTCTGTTTGTGTCGCTAGTGGCTTTCATTGCTCATACCGTACCAACTTGTTTACTTTGCGCTTCTTGATTTTATGATTAACCATGTTCATAAGAATGCCATCTATAAGACTTCCGTTGGCTTTGAATTGCATCTTAGAAGGAAATTGGTCCTCCCAGCTCCTCAATAGGGTCAAGTGCTCCAAACGTCAGTTGGCTGTTTTCACGGGATTATATTTCTGATCCCTTGATAGATAACCTCAACTCCAATGGGTGAACTAAGAGCCTATACAACATAGATAACACAGGAACTGACATAATTGAATTCGGGGAAAGCAACAACAAGAACATGACCCGAAGTTTCATTCAAAAATGCCTTTGCTCGCAATTTTTGGGCGTTCGTCAAAGTGTATTTTTTCATCCCTGAAACAAGCCCACTGTATGATTTACGTGATTACGATTGCAACGTTGACAGAATCAAAATACAAGGCCCAAAAGTGCCAAAATGATCGCCAGGGATTTCTAGCCCAAGTCAACGTCGTTAGTCGTAACACCGTTGGAATATTTGAATGGCACAATAAGTTATCTCATTGAATGCGTCTCCCTGCACCCTCCACGTCACAAAAAATGGTACTCCGATCGGACGTCATCTGAGCAAGTTATGAGCCTTTGAAATCTCCTCCAATGACATTGACATAGGTTAGCATTCTTCGGTTCACGCCACCACACACAACTGCTTTGGGTAAAATGTTTGTGTTTTAAAATTATTCAAAGTTTAATATTTTAAATTTAATTTAAATGTAAATTATCTAAGTTTAAAATTCATTTGAACAAATCAAATAATAATAAAAAAGTTTGAATAAGTTTAAATTTGAAGTTTGAATCACGTGGAGGGGAAGGTTTAATCAAGTTTGAAGTTTTACGTGGAGGGGAGGGCCCATGGCCCATGGCCCATGCGCCCCCTCCCAAGTTACCCCTATTCAAGAGGAGCACATCCCCTATAAACCCACATGCTCTTGTTTTAATTCAAACAAATAACACATATCGGAACCCGTGAAGACATTCACGTCGGTACACACTGGAACCCGTGAGACCATTCACGCTTGTACTGTCGGGACCCAAGCGAGCAACGAGCCCGATACCACATCCCGGAAGCTTTGAGAAGATCTAAGCCGGTACACTCGCCAACCAAGAGAAGAACTCGACTGGTACACCCGACATAAATGATACAATGGAGATCGATACATCGCTAGGTTTCATGGGAACTTGCCCGATATGTGGATAAAGTCAAATGTTATGTTTGGCGCGTGGTGCTTGTCGTGTGTATGAGGTGGAGAGGGAGGGGGCCCAATCCACGACCCCTTCCATATGTGATTACTTAAACATGAAAGGTGGAGTGGGGAGGGGGCGTTGCATGCTACCCCCTTCCCCTTATACTTATTTATTTCAAAACTTTTTAAAAATAAACCATGCATACGTTGTGGAGTGAAAGGGTGGGGGACCACCCCCCTTTTAAATATGATCTTTTTAAACTTTTGATTGACATCAAAATTTTCACCCTCAACCTAAACCAAAAGCGAATCATGTGCCATCACTTGAAACCGAACCAATGTGCAACGATTTGATCCGAGTCCGCACACAACACATTGACTAGATGGAAACATGTCCTAAGCTCAAATACCGCGACAACCACTTGCGAATCCAAACAATCTAACACAATTGGAGTTTCTCCAACATTTAAAAACTTGTCTCAACCATCGACTTGCCAACAAAGGAGGTCACCCATTCCTCATCGATACATCGAGTACCAGAGCTAATCACTTCATCTATGCCAACGTATCATATCTAATCACTTGATCTTCGTCGATACATATTAGAATAGTTCTTGCTTTCCTTGCCAATACACACTGGAGCAGTTCGTGCTTTCCTTGCCAGTACAAGAGTTTGTGCTTTTCTTGTTGATACATGGACATGACCCTATCAAACTACCTTTTGTATTTTGGCCATAAATTTTGACTCAATAACCGTTTTGCACATTCCTTATACCATTGGAAAGGTCTTTCCAAGATCTACAACTTCACAGTTATATGATTTGAGAAATTCCTCACTAATTGTTCACTTTTTTCAGGATCAAGATATGACACATGGTCAACACCCGAGGAGAACATAATACCTCGACCAAGGGTAGAGGAAGGAAGAACCGAACTCAGGGAAGCATATATGAACTCTAACTTAGTTAATTTTTCAGTTCTATAGTTTCAAATGTGTGGTGTTGATAGTTTATTTCGAGGTTATT